>KV459455.1:0-107866 GCA_001662645.1 Pseudogymnoascus sp. 03VT05
ACCCCCTTCCTTCTATTTGTTTTAGTGCTGACTTAGAGTAGCAAATTTAGTTATTACTACGCTATCTGTAGACAGAACAGGAGAGTGTCCCACTCTCCTAGGGGAGTTGGTGGCTGCTGTAGGCAAACTGCCCACTGCTACTACTCCTATGGCTGTCCTAACTTAGGGTGGTAGGAGGAAGGAGGGGGGTAAGGAGGAGGAGGAGGATAATAGGGGTGTTAGGGCAGCCTATAGGGCCTAGGTGGAGGAAGACCCTATGTTAGAGGGGACTTAGGTCTAGTCTTTTGTGTAGGGTCACTTTAACCCTTTGTCTCTTATAGTAGTAGCTGCTTGTTGTAATGCTAGGAAGACATTTAGGAAGGGTGGCCTCTATAAGGGCTATAACGCTAAGGGTGCCCTAACTTAGAGGGTATTTAGTTTAGTGTCATAGGTAGCAACAACGCTCTTTTTCCTGCTTTACTATGCCTATGCCTCTTATAATTATAGCTTAGCTCACCTGTTTCCTATACTGTAACCTATCTAGGTGGATCATTCTATAGACCTAGGAGGTTAGGGTATTCTGTGTAGAACTCTTAGATTTTGTAAGGAGAGTTCTTAAAGTTTGTCATAGGGTACCATTCTAGGTCTAGATTGTATCTAACCTAGCTAACCTAATATTAAAGTTGCTTCTGTTAGAGCCTTATAGTAAGGATCTGTTCTACTTCCCATTCCTTAAGGCTGTCTATAACTTTGCTGCTAGGCTTAGGAGGTTCTTAACCTAGTAGGGGGTTACTTAGAGCCTTAATAAGGACATCTAGTAAGAACACATTATGTATTTAAGAACCTATAGGCAGTTCTAATCAAAACGCATGTCTAATCTGTTCTAGCACTATATAGGGTTTAATCCATTATTAGGCTAACTTACAGCTAGGGCAAGAGTTCCTTAGGTTTTTTGTTAATAGGTATACTCTATTGCCTACATCCTAGTTAATGGCCCTTTAGCGTTAATTTGCATATTTAGACATCTCTTCCTATGATTTTGCCATGTTCTCCTTTACATGAGCCTATGTAGTGTGCATTTAGTTAGCAACTACTTTAGCTTCTTCTTAGTTTAGGGTTTCCTAGGGGTTAGTGCTCTTAGGGGTGTTCTAATCCTAACTTATACATAGATCTATTCTATACTTAAGTTAGTAGGGGGTCATTCTAATGGATGTATAGGGCAATGTCATTTGCATGCAGTCTATAATAGGGAGGAGCTCACTCTAATTATCCTAGTAGTAGGATACAAATGGCCTTAGTCTCTAATTAATATACTAGTTTATGATTTCCGTCTACCTGTTAGTCTGCTTATAATAAGCTGTTAACAGCTTAATCTTAACGCTAATGATCTAGTAGAACTTATGCTAAAAGGACGATATAAATTAGGGCCTATAGTTACTAATAATTAATACTAGGGTGTGTCTGAATTAATATATCCATTTAATGAACAATTGCGCCATTTGCTGTGCATTTGTAGTCTTATAACATAGTATGGTTACTAAACTCTTCCTAAGTTGGTCTATAAACAATAAGATGCTATTATAACTATGCTTGTCCTTTAGGAACTCCTTAAAGTCTATAGTTAGGTGTTGCATTAAGTAGTTGGGTACTAGTAGGGGGTGTAGGAAACCCTGTTGCTTTATGACATTAGTGTGCAAAAGGCAGCATGTTACATAGTTACATACATACTAGAGGCAATCTGCTTCTATTCTAATCTAGTGATATTTTAGAGCAAGCAACTAATAGGTCTTCCTACTACTTAGATGCGCTACTAATACTTTGTTATGCACCTCTTAGATTAGTTTCATACATAGGTTAGTATAGCGTTTCACACATAGGCAGCCTTTGTATAATAGGAGCTAGTCATTCATTACAAACCTGTCTAGTAGGGGTCGTTTCATGCGTGTCTTAGTGAATGACCTCTAATTGTCTACATATAGTGCTTTAATTAAGTTGAACGGCACCTGTGCTCTTAGGGTGTCTATTGCATTAAGTAATGCCATATAGTTGTTAGCTAACTTAGCACTAATTTAGGGGTGTAGATAGGCTAGGCTAAGTAGTACCCTTACACAACTATCTAACTTAACTCTCTACTGCGTTACTAAGTCTTAGTCTCTTTGACTTAGAAGGACCTAATTTATGTTGTCCTTTTAGTATAAGTTCTACTAGATCATTAGCGTTAAGATTAAGCTGTTAACAGCTTATTACAAGCAGACTAACAAGCAGACGGAAATCATAAACTAGTATATTAATTAGAGACTGTGCCCATTTGTATCCTATTACTAGGACAACTAGAGCGAGCTCATCCCTATAATAGACTGCATGCAAATGACCCTGCCCTACGCATCCATTAGAATGACCCCCTACTAACTTAAGTACAGAACAGATCCGCGTATAAGTTGGGACTAGAACACCCTAAAGGGTTCTAACCCCTAGGAGACTCTAAACTAAAATGAAGCTAAAGCAGTTGCTAATTAAATGCACACTGCCTAGGTCACAGCTAAGAGCAATATGGCTAAGGCTTAAGAGGAGATGTTAAAGTATGCTAATTAACACTAAAGAGCTATTAACTAGGGCGTTAGAGACAAGGTTTACCTCTTAGCAAAGAATCTTAAGAATACCTACCCTAGCTGTAAGTTAGGACAATAATAGGTTAGACCCTATATAGTGCTAGAACAAGTTGGCTATGCATTCTAGCTTTAGCTACCTAGTAGTTCTTAAATACACAATGTGTTCTTACTAGACGTACTAACTAAGGCACTAAGCAACCCCTTGCCTAGGCAAGTATTACTAGAGCCTAGCAGCAAAGTCATTAACAGCCTAGAGGAATGGCAAGTTAAGAAGATCCTTACTATAAGGCTTTGCTACTAGCAACTATAATACTAGGTAAGCTAGGTAGGATTTAACCCTAACCTAGAGTGGTATCCTATAGTAAATTTTAAGAACACTCTACTTAAGCTTTAAGAATTCCATATAGAATACCTAAACCTACTAAGACTGCTAAAGGACTTACCTAGATGGATTACAGCATAGGAGACAAGCAAGCTAAGCTATAATCACAAAAGGAACAGCAAAGTAGGAAAAATAGCGTTGCTGCTACCTACAACACTAAACTAAGTACTCTCTAAGCTAGGGCACACTTAGAACTGCAGTCCTTATAGAGGCTACCCTTCCTAAACGTCTTACTAGCTTCACAACAAGCAGCTACTACTATAAGAGACAAAGGGTTAAAGCGACCCTACACGAAAGACTACGCCTAAGTTCCCTCTAGCATAGGGCCTGCTCACCTAATGGTAGAGCTGCCACTGTTCCCCTCCTCCTTATCCCCCTGCCCCCTCTTCCTCTTCTTGCTAGTATAGGGCACTACTACAACAGCCCTAGCCAGCTTCCCTACTGCCTTCTCCACCTTAGCTACTGCCCTAGCTATAAAGTTCACCTCCTTCCTGTTACAGCTAGGATTAGGATAGGATGTGATTGGCTAAACAGCTCCTAGGACGACAGGTCTTAGGAACCAATAGCATCCCTAACCCCACGTGATGGAATAGCAGGAATAGCAGGAATAGTAATGGAGTTTGCTATTCTAACTATTCCCTTTAGCATGACGCCTCTATATAAGTAGATAGTTAGTTCTTAGATAGGAGCTTCATGCTCAACTTAATACAGTATTTGTTATATACTAGTAACGTGTTTTACGAAAGCCTTTGTGTCTGATCCCCTGCCTCCTCTATTAAGTTAAACTAACGAAACCTCTATAAGTCTTATAGTTTAAGACCTAGCGTTACACTTACCTACTATTATAGTGGATTTATCCACTGCCCCTAGCAAGGAGGTAGTGTAGGTCTGCTCTACAAGGAGCTTCCCTATATCCTCCTTTAGCCCTACCACTACTGTAGTAAGGCCCTACCTTAGAGTTAGACCTAGAATAAGAACAATAGAGAAGAGAAGACTTACCTTAATGGCAGAGACGATGGCCTAGCCCTAGAGATACATTGCACCCTTAAAGGAGGTGCAGAGATCTAGCATGCTGCTAGTAGCTAAATTAGCTACATAGACAGCTTCTTTATAAGCTGCCTTAATAGCAGCAGGGTCCTTAGGGTTAGCTGACTTAAGGTTGACAATCGTCTAGTATTCCTCCTTAAGGAACTAGGCTAGCTCCTAAGATAGTTAGCAACAGTAGCTAAACGTAAGAGACTCCTCTAGGAACTTACTAGGACACATAGAGCTTTCTGCTTAACGCAGTACTTACACTTTAAGCTCTTAGAGCTCTAGACGTAGTTGTAGGCTAGGGCCCCATCCTCTAACTTCACTACATAGCACACACATCTTATACAAATTTAGCAGAAAGCTGCTGTAAGTGCCCTAGGGGGCGTTAGGAGAGTCATTGTAGTAGAAATCATACTATATAATCTATTAGCTAAGCCTAAACTATTATTACTAACATGTTAACATGTGATTATCACCTACTTGTTTGTCTAGGTTGTTTTTGTTCCTATAAAAACACTTAATTAGTATATAATATATAAACAGATAGGGCCATGTACTAGTCTTAGAGGGGGGGGTCGTAGGCGTTATAGTAGAAAAAGAAGCTTTAAATTAGGGGCGGACTTAGCTGCTTCATAACAACAGCTTAGAACAATGAATTTCTAAGATGGATTAGCAAGCGCATAGTAACTTAGAAAATTGCAATGCTTAACACTATAACTAGATACTATATAGTGTCAACTTAGACGTTTATTTTTAACAATTATCCTTTGTAGTGAACAAAGCACTACAACCTACCCTATAAACGTGTTTAGCAACACAATCTTTAAATAAAGACCACCTAGACTGTCCTAACCCTTAGATACTACTTAGTCAGCATACAGTACTACACGCTTTAAGGACAAAGCCCCTTCTTAAGAGGGGGGGGGTAATGTAAGGATGCCTCCTTATATAGGGTACATTTAGACCTATAGGGCAGCACGTAGCACTGACACTATAGGGTGGCAGTGTAGGAGTTTAAGGGTTAGGGTAGATTTAGGTAACAGACGGGAGTAGATCTACAGGCACGCTAGGCTTAGCTGAGTTAGACCTAATACAGATACTTAAGGGGTAGGAAGCCTTACGCTCCTCCTTTATCTTTTTTGTATCCTTTATAGTAGACCTATAGGATTACACCAACTTATATCTAACTTGCACTCCTATATGCAACTTCTTGTAATATAGTGCCCTATGTCCTTACAAATTGCTTATTGTATTTTGTAATACTAGTTTTGCTTTAGGTGTATATAAACAGTTCTCTTATGTATAGGCATATTGAATCTTATTAGGAGAGCCTCTTATAATAGTACGAGAATATAGATTCTTTATAAAAAGAGTAGAATGAGAAACTAGTAGCTGTAGTATTACTATACTGCTTTATGGTAACGATAGCAACAATGATAAGAATACACCATCATTACTACTTTGTAGTAATAATAGTAATGATAGTAAGGATGATGAGAATACACTCGCATTACTGTTATCTTCATTAATAATATGATCATTAAGGTCCTTAGGAACATTAGACAGCTTAGAATCACTCATGATAATGATGATTAATTGATTGTATTACATGTTAATCTAAAAGGTGATATATTAAGGACAATGAAGAGCCTTCACCACGCTAGACGCTTGGACATATTATATATCTTAGCACCTTGGCAATGATTCGGGTAATGATTCGAATCATTCGAATCATCAAAAAACAGCCCGAATCAGATCATGATTCGAATCTGATTCGGGCCGAATCATGCCGAATCACGATTCGCCGCACACTGCCCGGGATGGCGACTCGCATGTGAAATACGTATATAGCAACAGAGTAAGTAAGTGGAATTATGTTTATTGTCAAGGTAGGCAGTTATTAACCAAGTTGAGATTTCCGCCCTCTATAAATCTAATAATTAACAGTACAAGTAGCTTACGCACAGTATTTCTATTCCACGTTGAGTGGTGTATACGCCCGCCGAATTCAGATGTTTCCAAAGCTCCAAAAATCCAATCCCATAATACGTTGAGCCATGCCACACCTCGCCGATAATTCTGTGTGACGCCGCGCGATTCACGCCAAACGCAAGTAAAAAATCCAAGCCAGCCCTCCCATAGTAATACATCCCCTAGCTTCATGTTGGTTTTGGCGGCCTACCCAAGTTAAGGCCAAGGCCAAAGCCATTCAGGGTATTGAATAACTTGGTTTCCATCTCCTCCCTCTCAGCCCTATCCTCACTGAGTGCTGTAACAGCTCCGCCAGCCCCGACATACCAGGTATCCTGGCCGTCGTCGTTCTGGTACTCATCATCCCACTTGAACGCGCAGCGGATATTAACGCTAAAGTCGCCGCGGCCGCCAACATCCATGTATCCCACGACTCCACTGTAAAGGCTCCTTCGTCCATGTTCAATCTCGTTCAACAGCTCACAGCTCCTCTTCTTGGGCGCACCGGTCATTGATCCCGGCGGTAGTGATGCAGCAAGGACATCGATGCCGGAGTATCGCGGCCCTTCTTCTGAGCCGTTAGTGGATATCTCCTGTGGAACCCCTTTCATGTCGAGATTTGCTCGGCTTCCTGAATTTCCATCGCCTCCTGGTATGTTGCCAACGACTACAGTAACCATCTGCCACACACTCTCGTACTCCTCGACTCCCATGAGCCTCATAACAGCCACATTGCCGGCACCGCAGACCCCATACAGGTCATGCCTAACGAGATCGACAATCATAAGATTCTCCGCGCGCTCCTTCTCAACATCTAACAACGCCTCCGCTTCTGCACGAGTCGGCGCCAGGCTTTTCTTCACCGTGCCCTTCATCGGCCTCAGCTCGCAGCGCCCCGAGGAGGTCCATGAGAGGAAACGCTCAGGGGAGCAAGAGATGAAAGTAGCAGGACCGAGGCGGATGAAAGAGGAGAAAGGCGAGGGTTGTGCCGCTCGGAGAGAGCGATAGAGAGACCAGGCTGAACTTGATAGGGCAGGAGCATTCTTTAACGAGAGAGGCGTCGAAGATGAGTTCGGAATGGTAGAGGCACTTAGGGTTGAGAGAGACGTAAGGCACAACTCGTAAGATTCTCCAGCGGATATATACGATTGGCATGTCCGAACAGAGGCCTCGTATGCGCTTGAATCTGGCGTGACCGCCTTCGCCCCCGCCTTTGACGGAGCTGCGAATTCTGTAGAAACAGAAGGGGTCTTTGCCAGACCAGAGGATGCACCGCTAAGGAAATCGACGAGTTCTTCGCCCCGCCCGTCAAGCCACCAAAGAGGCTCAGCATCCTGATTTATGGATGATTGCGTAAGTTGCTGCAGATGCACCTTGTTTTCTTGGTGGTCGATGACAATGCTGTCAGTAACCCACGCGAAGTTCAGATCCGGTCGATCGGATCCATCAGCTGGCACTGGGGAATGTGGCGAAACGTCAATACCCTCCAAGCCAAGCTCGTATGTCGTGTAGCCCATAAAACCACCCCAAAACGGTACATCCACATTCCCGTCGTTGATTTTCCTCTTTTCGAGATAGCTTGCAAGGAATGGCCATATTCCACCATACCCTCCCATGAATACCTTCTGGGGGTTGCTTCGCGTAGTGGACGTTTTCGACGCGGGCAACACGCTTGCAAACGCGTTCCCAACCGAATACTCTACACGCAACGCATTATCGACGTGGAGCGCAATGGTGGTATAGCGCCCTCTAACCATCTCGGAGCCGATGCCCCTAATATTGTTGTTTGTGCTCTCCAAGACAATTAGGTCCCGACCAGCAGCTTCCATGCGTGCAATGACATCTGGCACGTCCACGTTGCCGCCCAAATCGACGACCTTGGACGCGTACCCATAAGCCAAGTCCTCGTGTTCGAAGTCATATTCTGCTCGAGAGCCATTCATTTCCAACTTTTTGGCTTCCGTTTGTGCCAGAAGGCTAGGTCGCACTGGCATCCCGGCCTTTGCATTCCCTCCACGTACAATCTTCCTTCCAGTTTGCGCGTTGTGATTGTTTACCTCGCCCATCCAATTCAAGATCACCTTCTTACTTTCCTCATTCGTGCATATGCTCTCGGGGTGGTACTGTAAACCCCACCATGGCCTGGCAGAGTGCTTCGATGCCACCAAGATTCTCTTATCTCTTCCTTCAACTTGCTGTTCCATCCAGGCCAGAGGTTCGATTGTGCCTTGCCCTTCGACACCAGTGTATTTCCACTTAGCAGTCCACTTTTCGGCCTCCCATATCTCATCTGAAACTTCATTTTGCCCAAGGTCGACACAAAGGCTCTGATAAAGCGTCGTATCAACCTCTCCGACACCTTGATATATTCCGCCGCCGCAATGGGTTACGCGCCTGACAACACCATGCATGCCGCCCCCGGTCAGCCTCCGAATGGCTCCACCGCCTTGCAATCCCAAGCTTTGGAATCCTAGACATATTCCGAGTATGGGGATATCAACCTGGGTGTCGGTGTCGCTCCCACCTTCCCCATTCGCATAGGCCGATGCTACCCATATTCTCCGCATCAACCCGACGTCTGCTTCATTCTCCGGGTGCCCGGGTCCAGGTCCCAAGACAACGGCATCGTACTGTCTCAGTTCCTCGGCGAGAGAGGCATCGGTAGGGAAGAGCGGTGTATCGATGCGAACTACTCTCACGGAGCAGTTCAAAGTTGTCGTGAGGAGCGATATGATATTGTTCGTGAAAGAGTCATAGGCGTCCACGAAGAGGATAGACGGCCTCTGGCATTCGGTTTCGGCAGGCATTGGAGGATTCCCAGGGCCCGAAGCCACAGTTTAACCAATGTGAAGGGGAGAAGCTGGTGTGCAAGACATCCTTATTGGGCACCTGCGGTTCGGAGAGTTTATATATTTCTCGTTCTGCCCCGGGCGGTGACGCTAGAAGTGGAATGGTGGCGTCCCATCCCACCAAAGAATTTCGGCGATCAGTCAGCCTTGCCGCAAGGCTTGGGGTCGGCCAACCAAGTTCTCGGATTCTGACCACGAAAGACAGGCGGCAAGACAAGAGCTTGGGAATCTAAACATTAACAACATATGCATGTTAAGCAGGGATCGAAGACTGTAATCGAGTACATGGCAATTTCACTTAGAACGCGGCTCTCTGGTATCGCATTAATCGTACTATAAAAATAGCTGCTGTGGAACATGCGCCTAATCCCCCCTTTTATAACCCACAAGAAAATACAGAAACCGTGATGCGACAGACCAACAGCCTCTGTCGCACAAACAAGCAGTCTATGCTAGAGAACAAGTATATGATACAATAAAGTGAACAAAATGGCGTAGGTCGGTGCCTGCATCTCGCCACCTTCGTCTTAACATCCTTTCCCACCCTCATAAGCCAATAATCTCTCCACCCGCATGTCCCGGAGGCTTTGAATTCCAAGAACGGAGCGGTATTAAATCCTAGAAGCGCTTTTAACAAAACACTTCTTTAAGAATAGTCAGAGCGATTGCTGCGGTCTCAGAATTTAGATGCGTTAGCATCGCGCGCACTTTGGCTGCTGGCGCTCATCGGAATGTTGGTCGTTGGCAGGCTCATCTTTGATGCAGCAGCCTGTCTGACCTTTGCCCATGCATAGACCATTCCACTGACGAAACCCAACAGAATAGCTGACACGCTGCCAAAGGTAATAGGGGCATCGAAGAAGACTAGACCGCTGACGGCAATGGGTAGCTTGTTAAGAGCTCCAACCATGGAATATGTCGTCGATGAGGTAACACGGATGCACCATGCTGAGGCGTAGGAGATGAAGATGGTGGCCAAGCCAGAGTAAATCATGGCCAGAATTTGGCTGTTGCGGGACTCGACAGGGAAGTTCGCGTTGAAGTTTAGCGACGACCAATCTTCGATGAAGATGGAGAGGACGATAAGCACTGGGATGGTAAGGAGATTGTTGTAGAACATGGCTGTGAACCAGTCAGTAAGCTGGTCAATATCGTATTCGGGAAAATAACTCACTGTCCCAGTCCTTGAAGTTCATCTTCTTGATAGTCTTGCGCATGCCCAAGACGTAGGAGGCGGTGAAGAAGACATTAAGTCCCATCCAAGCATAGCCGGCGTTCAAGGTAGAAAGCTGGGCTGCTGCTTCGATGTTCTGGCCCGAAAGGGTGGAGCTGCCAGAGCTGGCTTGTAGAGCGTGCTGAACATCTGCCCATGCAGCAATGACGGAGCTGAGAACCATGAGTCCGAATGCGAAAAGGGACGAAGGAGAGACGCTTCCTCCGAACCAAAGGACTTCTCCGTATGCAATAACGATGATAGTCAAGTTCTTGAAAATGGTATACACTGGTACGGAAAGGAATTGGAGAGCCTTGGTGCTTGTGTAGATCATTCCAACGAGAAGAAGGGAGATTGGGAACCCTGGTTACACCATGGTCAGCACGCATCAGATAGTGGGATATTCGTGCTAAACATACATCTTTTTGCCTTCTCATTATCAAACTTCGCTAGGTCTTTGATGAGGCCCATAGATTTGCAAGCCTGAATTGCAATAATGCAAACGATCGACTGTAGTTTGTCAGACAAATTCTCTACTAGCAGAGGACATTCATTGACATACCTGGAATCCCAGGAAAAAGAAACTCATGTTCCATTTCTCTCCTGAAACACAGAACTTGTTGATGACCGTCATACTGATGGAGGCCAAGCAGTATGCAAGCACAGAAAGCCCTGGGTTGTTCACGATGCTCGAAGGCGCCGAAGGCATCCCCATGCTGGGCGATGGTCTGTTGAGTGCTGGCGAAGAACGGGACGCCTTCGTAGGGATCTCAATGGAATAATCATCGTCTCTTTTCTTGCCGTCCATGGTTGCGGTTGGGAAGACTCGCTGTCTCCTGAGCTGAATGCTGATGCGCTTGGTTTATAGGGCGAAAGGGGAAATACGAGCGAGGCCCGTTGAGCAAGGCAAACGGTGAGGTCTGAAAGCTGTCGCGTTGTCGCCGTCCGTACTATACAGCATCAGGTAACGAATGACTATTGCTTCGGAATCGATCAGGAGCGAGTTTTCCTTTGGTTTTCGAGAACTGGTCTTGCCCACCTTTCTGGTCTTCCCAAATTAGATCACAACCAGGAGGCAAGATTCCGCTTACATAAGCAATTTTGGACCACACAAGTCACGCACGGGCCCCATCCTGGTCCCTGGTCGCCTATCGCAATTATCTAGCGATTCAAGAATTGACTCGCGGGGTTAGTTGTCGGTCAGTTGTGAGGGCATCCTATCAGCAATAATGGCTAAAATCGACGCCCAAGTGGCAGCTCTGGTGGATAAGACCGAGTATAACTCGGATGACGAAGATGCGCTCATTGAATCTTTGGAAGACTCCCCGGCTCTCGACGCGTTCAGAGAGCAGCGTATACAGCAGCTTCACGCCGAGTTTACACGGGCAAAGACGCAGAAGAACCAGGGGTTTGGCGACTACACTGAAATCAAAGATGAGAAGGCATTGATGGACTTGACTACATCTTCGAAGCATGCCGTGGTACACTTTTCAAAGGAGGACTTTCAACGTTGCAGGGTTATGGATAGCCACCTTGAGGTTTGCTTGCCCGTGGAACTATATTTTGGGGTGTTGTTCTGACTGTTCCGTCCAATAGTCACTGGCTAAGAAGCATTTCGATACCAGGTTCCTTAAGATGAACGTTGATAACGCCCCGTTCCTTGTTACGAAGCTAAGGGTCCAGGTCCTGCCTTGCGTTATCTGTTTCGTCGGTGGAATTAGCGTCGATAGGATAGTAGGCTTCGAAGGGTTGTCATACACTGCAGATAACTTCACTACTGCCGACCTCGAAGCACGGCTGCTTGGCTCCGGCGTCGTTCAAAGAGCGAAGACACAGGGCGATGGTGGCGTTAGATTCGGCGTCAAGAAGGCTGTGAAAGAAGACAGCGATAATGATGACTGGGATTGAGAGGCTTTATCTAGGCTTTGGTCAAAGTTTCAGAAACTTTGCCGCTGTGAGTCTGCCAGATGGCTACCACAGCACACCAGCATACACCTACGAGGCCAGTAGATGACCCGAGTATGTTACGCCCGTAGCTCTCTCGGCTCTCGGCTCGTTGGCGTAGCCAAGTATCAGAAAGAGGCTTGCTCTGCCATGCCCCTTCGACATATTGCGACAGGGGAAGAAGAAGAAGTGGCGGTGAAAAGATTGAGCCAAATATCAATTTTACCACTCTCCAGGTCCCTTGGTCCCACCTCAGGGATGAAGCTTGAGATGAGACTATCCCACGTGGAATTAAGCCACGAATCAAGGCCGAGAAAGGTTTAGAATCATAGACCCTACTAGAGTTCTTCAATAAAATATGACGAGATGATCAATACGGATTATGTTGATCTGTATAAATTGTGGTTGTAAATGTGAATATACGGTTATAGTAATTGGCTAAAATCATGTGAAATGGTGCAACCCCGCTGGTCAGCACTGGTGGGGTCACCGATCGTCCGTCATCAATACGAGGGGTAAACCATCACAAATCAAGCTTCCCTCCAACGAATAACTATAAATCAACCCATATCTCTTGATATCTCGTCTTCCTAGAATATACTATACCCTACACAAAGTCAAAATGAGAGCCTACTGGTACGACAACTTGCCGGTGAGTCTCGTCGTCTCTCCAATGTCGCATTTAAACTGACAGCTTCCCAGGGCGACCAGCGCGAACCCCACGACTCCGGGCGCGAGGTCTCCGTCGACCAGCTCTCGCGCGTGGGCGTCCTCTACTACAACTACTCCGAACTCGAACAAGTTGATGCCCTGGCGTCGGAGCGCTCATACAAGAACCGCGATGTGATCACCGTATCGCCGAGCGCAATGGGCGAAGTCTACGAGACGAAGGTCAAGTCGTTCTTCGCAGAGCACATGCACGAGGATGAGGAGATCAGATACATCCGCGACGGGAAGGGATACTTTGATGTGAGGAACGAGGGCGATGAGTGGGTGAGGATTCTGTTGGAGAAGGACGACTTGATCATTCTTCCGGCGGGCATTTATCACAGGTTTACGACCGACGCGAGCAATGTGAGCATACCCACGCCTGTCCAATTGAACCCGGGACTAGAAGCTAACGCGACGCAGTTCATTGTTGCAATGAGATTGTTCAAGGAGGAGCCAAAGTGGACGCCGCTGAACCGTGGGCCAGACGTCGATATCAACCCGTACAGGCAGGAATATGTCGACAAGACACTGAAGGTTTGAACGAGGAAAGCAGGTACATAGTGGATATGAGCCAGCATTGTGATGATTAGCAATACTGAGATTGATAAATACCCATTTTTAAAACCATAGACTGTCCCTAGAATTTATTTTTTACTTTACGTTGCAAAAAGTACGTAGCATTTTATGCCATAGCTCTGTCCACTATCAACCAAAATTGAACCCCGCAAAGTTGTTCACCCCACCAAAACCAACTCCGCATGGCGTAGCTTTATGGCCCGCTTCCTCTAATAACTCACCACATCTCAGCCAATCAACCAGTGCCTTTTAGTATTTGAGCGCTCATGGGATTTGGCTTTATCTTGTGAGGCGTCTCGAGAGGATGGATGCCTTCAAAGCCGAAGACTTGGGCTACCATGGAGTCGCCGCAGACGTGGCTTCCAACGGGAATGATGGCGGCGCAAAGCAACCTGAACACACGTCTCCCGGTAGAGCGAGGCAAGAATTGAAAGTCGAGCTCCCATCCAGTTGTGAGCCTCCAGGTCCAAATAATCCGCCGAAGCAGCTCGTATGGATTGTAAGTCAACAATTTTGCTTCTTGGTCGTTGTTAAGGCGGTGGGCGGTGTCCGTTTCATGGCACATGACTAGAGGGCATCTTCAGCAACAGAGTCTGGGGAAGGAATTGAATATCTCGAGTGCCAATTTATGCATATCTAACATATCCCAGATCTTCGGCGCAACAGGCCACATCGGCCGCTCCCTCACCAGCTGCGCCCTGCGGCACAACGACCTCGTCGTCGCCGTCGGCCAAACCCACGTCAACCCCCCCGCCTCAATGCAAAACTGGCACCCCAACTGTCTCGGCACCCTCTGCGACGTGCGATCGCGCGCCACCGTCGAAGCCGTGATGACCAAAGCCATCGCGCATTTCGGACGCATCGACCTGATTGCGAACTGCAGCGGGACGGCGATCATCGGCGCGTGCGAGGACCAGGATGAGCACGAGATCCGCAACCAGGTCGAGACCAATTTCATGGGCACGCTAAATATCTTGCAGCTCAGCTTGCCGGTTTTCCGCGAGCAGGCGCATGGTCGTTATTTGATCTTTAGCTCGACGACGGGCGCACTGGGTGTGCCGGGCTTGGGGCCGTATTGCGCGAGTAAGTATGCGGTAGAAGGGCTCATAGAGGCTCTTCTCTATGAAGTTGATGCGTTTAATATTAAAGCCACTCTTGTGGAGCCGGGGTTGGTGCGAAGAGATGACCCAGACCAGCCCGAAGGAGAGAAGATTGTGGGCACAGGTCTCCCATTATATGGTCACTTCCTAATCAAACCGGCGAGTGAACCATACAGCAGCCCCACTAGCCCTGCGCAGCATTATAAGCGCATGGTGCAGTGGTTGGGAGACAGGCAGCCCACAAGTGTGGTGAAGAGCGCAGAGCTGGTGTGGCAGCTGGGGCATTGCAGTTTTCCACCACTGAGACTACTTTTGGGGAGTTTTGCGGTTGAGAGTATTAGAGACAGGCTCAGATGTGTGATTGAGGAGGGAGAAGACTGGAGGGAGTTGAATTGGCCAAGTGAGGAAAGCACTGGTGCAGGCGATGACAAGGATGAGAAGGAGGACCCGGAAAGGGATGAGGAGGCCGATGATGACGTTAAAGTAGAGGCAGCATAACTGAGGCCCTGGCGATGATTGCTCATAGGGCCAGGCAGAATATTTGGAGCTATAGTACATGCATAGGTCGTATATATACAGCTAATATTCTACCATTTCCAAAAGAATATAAATAAAAATTTCCATATAATTAATCACCAACAATTCAAAAATAATACTGTACACACAGCCTAACAAATGGGGGCTACAGCAACGGATAAATGTCCACAATGAGATAATCAAAAGGGCTACTGATGTTTGAGTTCCCATGCGGGAATTCTGATGTATGATTTGTTCTATGGGATGCCCACAAATGATAACACAGACGTACCCATAACAATGCCGTTTAAAAACAATTAACTGCCAACTCCACCTCTAACCAAGACTCCATTTTCAAAATTGAGGTATCGATAATGCATTCGTTGTTCATGTAACCGTGCGTCTCAGGTGAACTAATCCACGGGCATATTTTTCAAGGTTTCCCAAGTAGTTTCTCCAGGTGCAAATTCATGCCGTTTGTCAAACATAGAGCTCCCAGGACTCAAAGAAATGAGTCGTTTCACGAGTTGTTCATCGTCGCCAATACCCATCATCTGAGATAAAGTTGCGACTCCAAAGCCTCTCGATAAAGCCAAGCAAGTCGGCATCTGCAACTTAGAGTCAGGTGTCTTCGTCCGCTCCATATCTCCTCTTTCTGGAGAATTGATAGTGGAAGGGGCATCCAGGAGATTCATTACTTCTGTAGCATTAGCTTGAGTGCCGCCAGGACCTGTTGCCCTTTCGCCTTCGTTTTGAGACACGAAGGTTTCCGAAAACTGTTCAAGCTCCCTTTGGTCTTGCGAAGGGCCCTTGGTTTGCTGTTTCTCGGGGGACGTTGCATCCGAAGGAAGAACTTCAGGGGTGTTACTTCGTGTTGACAGCAGATCTTGCTCAAACTTAGCAAATTCGTCCTTTTCATGATCCCAAAAGGCCGATTGAGCAGCAGTTTCTCTCGTCTCCACAGCTTCCGTTCCAATGCCATACTTTCGAGCCTGGGTCCAAATCATCTGCATACCGCTCACTGAAAACCTATGGCTCGTTGTGCCGTCCGAAGGCGCCTGCCTCTGCAATCGCAAGAACAGATCATATTTTCGTTTTGCTCGTTTCTTAAGCTTTAGTTTAATCACCATATGGCGAATAGCCTCTTCGCTCAGTGCAGCCCATTTTCCGCTCGAGCCCGCTTTTATGCCCCGGATCTCTTCTTGAGATACTTGGGATATGTTTTCAAAACTTTCCAGCCCTGGCAGCTCTGCAAGTTGCACTTTGTTGACCTGGTGCATCCACTCATCATATCGTCCCGGTTGTGTTTCGTTGCTAACACTCTCAGGTGGAGTTATCATAAACCCCCTTTCATCAATATGTAAAGATGGCGAAGATTTGGAGCTGGAAGTCGGCACTGTAGGCGTTGGAGTGCTTCTCAACCCCCCCGAAAAGCTAATTGGATTGCTTGAAGAGGAAGAGGCAGATAATTTTCTCCTGAGTTCCCCTGTATAGCAATTCTTGGGGTGTATGCGTATATCAGCTTCTTCCAAAGAACGGGAATTTGCGCTTGCGCTATAAGGCAATGTGATATTGGTTGGGGTGTGCCCGTGATCTCCAACATATACCGTGATGGGCTGGTGAGCGGTAATATTCCCGATGGTGGCCTGGTAGTTTGGTATGTGCGCAGATGCACTGGTAGCCTCCATTGCCTGCCAACTTCGTTCTTCCTGATGAAATGTAGCATTTGTTGCTGAATCTGTATTTTGATGGGCGTGGGGTTGGGCCAAGTTGCTTTCAACATATCGGTTGCCGAATAGCCGTTGATACGGGAGTGATAATTGAGGCCCTGTTTGCGCATACACATGCATGCCACTGAGAAAGCTCGAATAATATACTGTGTCACGGTATCTAAAGCTGCTGTATCAATGTATTTGGCTAAAAGCATATTGGCCTAAAGTCTCGTTAGAAGGAGCTCTAGGCACTGGATATTGGATTGGAGACGGAAATTGGACGACTGGCGGTGTCTGGGACTCTGTGTCGCTGGGCAGGACATGACGCTCAGCGAAGCCACCAATTAACTCGACACTTGCCGAATTACGGCCATTCATTTTGGACAAGATTGCCTTGCCGAATGTAAGAATGCGGTGGGAAGCCAAATATAGAACTTATCAAGGCTGCATAGGCCGATGGCAAAAATTGAAATGTGAATGAACAAAATAATAGACAGGAGACCAGAAGGAACTGACAATTGGTAGCGCAGATTTGTAATGCGCATCGGACACTAAGGATTGACCAACAACTTACTGTACTGCCTTGAAAACTGTGGAAGGAGCAAATGGCGCTTGTTGAGCGTAAATGTACGACATTTTTGAAAGTACGACGGACAAGGCAACATAGTCTCCACATGGGATCTGTTTGAGCACGGTTTAATCTTCTTAGTGGTAACTATCCACCTATAATAACACCCTCACAGCTGCTGCTGTCCGGAGCTGTCTAATGTACAATCTTATCATACATTCATATATCTTACAAGCCGGCGACCCTCCTTTTATTAGCCGTATTCTCCTCATATAAAATAGCCCTGGCTTCACGTTTGCGAGTGTTCTGTACGTGAGCCAGGAGTCTCAAGCAACCCGTCGGAGTCATGCCCTCAATCCTCCGAGCTTGGCCGACAGACTCAGGCCTCGTTGCTTCTAAAAGAAACCTCTCGTGCATGGATATGCCATGGACCTTGCTGTAGTCCAAATCAACCGGAAGTTGCAGTTGTTCATCTATTTGAAAGACCTTCATTGAAGCGGTCTGTTGGGCAATGTACGGTGCGTACACTGCTTCGATTCCAACTCGATCCTGTATCGCTTTACTGTACTTTAGCACATCTGGTATTTTGTTCGATAGCCTGTCTATGCTCATCCCGGCACGGCGCAAAATGTCAAATGCGCTTCTTTTAGTTGTATCTTTCGTAACTTCAAATCCGTCGTCAATCCAGGCCGGGCCGGAGCGTATATCAGCGCGAAGAATCTGTTCCAGCTCATTCATTTGGCTGGATATATCCTGGAAACTGGACCACCTAGCATCACTCACGACCCCAGCCGCACGCCCTTTAGGAGTGAGCCTCAAATCCGCATTGTCCGCGCGAGCGCTCATCCTATATTCACTTCGTGATGTGAACATCCGGTATGGTTCAGATACGCCCTTCGTTATCAGGTCATCAATCATAATGCCTATATATCCGTCACTTCTTGACAAAACCATCGGCTCCCGGCCTTGGGAAACTAAGCCAGCGTTGATCCCAGCGACTATTCCTTGCGCAGCAGCTTCTTCATACCCCGTAGTTCCATTGATCTGGCCAGCCAAAAACAACCCGCCTATAGACTTCGTTTCTAGAGTCGACTTCAGGTTCCTTGGGTCGACATAATCATATTCAACACCGTAACCAGGTTGCAACATTGTGGCGTTTTCTAATCCGCGTATGGTCTTAAGCATTTGCTCCTGTGCCTCGGCTGGCACGGTCATAGAAATCCCATTGGGATATATAACATCGCTGTCAAATCCTTCCGGCTCGAGCCAGATTATATGGCTCGTTTTGTCCGAAAACTTTATTATTTTTGACTCTAGCGATGGACAATATCGAGGGCCCTTGACAGACTCCCGAATATGGATAGACTTGTCAAGGTTGTCTCTGATAATATCGTGTGCCTTTTCATTGGTGTATGTGGAATAACAGAACATCTGCTCCTTGACAGCAACCTCGTCGTTGAGGTAGCTAAACGGCATCGGGGGATCATCTCCCGGCTGCTGCTCCAATGTGCTGAAATCGATGGTCCTCCTTGACAGTCTCGGAGGGGTTCCGGTCTTTAGCCTCCCAAGTTTAAACCCAGCATCTTTGAGTGACTTGCTGAGTCCAAATGTCGCCGCTTCGCCCATGCGGCCCGATGGAAAACATTCTAGGCCAATGTGGATTTCGCCGCCCAAAAACGTCCCTGTTGTTATTATGACCTGGTTGGTAGGAATAACCTCGCCAGATTCAAGTCTTATTCCAGTTATTTTCGAGGATGGTTGGCCGTCCAGAGTTTCCTTCGAGACGATAATATCCGCGACGCTCCCGGGGACTATGGAAAGGTTCGGGTATCCTTGTAACTCATCCAGCATGTGTTTTTTGTATAAGTCTCGGTCGATCTGTGCTCGCGGGCCCTAATAAAACTATCATTAGAACACCCTTCTTGAAATGCGACAAGAAAAGGGGTTCACTTACCCAAACAGCTGGGCCCTTTTTCCGATTCAACACTCTGAATTGCACAGCAGCCTTGTCAATAACTCTCCCTGCCACGCCATCCAGAGCATCAATCTCTCTTATCATAGTACCCTTCCCAATGCCACCAAAACTCGGATTACATGAACATACGCCGATGTTGTCTAATTTTGGTGTGATCAAGGCAGTGCGCGCACCAGACCTCGCAGCAGCTGCGCATGCTTCCGATCCTGCATGGCCTCCGCCGATGACAATTACATCATATGGATTCGCACTGGATTGAAGTTAATATCGCAATCGATTGTGGGCGTTTAATTTACTGACTTGGGATCTGGCGACAGAGATGCAAACCCCCTCGTACAAATAACTCTTCGATTTAATGGCGGAACTCTCAGGCCCTGGTGCAAGGAAAATGCTCGGTAGGGCCGCCGCAGCAGCTTGCAGCTCATCGTGTTAAAAAGTATCCTGGCGCACCATGTGGCGGTTGGGGTTGATGGCTTGATGGTGGTCGTGGTAATAATTATTTTCCTTAAAAGGGACTCATGATTGGACTGTTCCTATCCGCTGGTATTTTTTACCTTGCGGGTTAAATTTCTGGTTAACGCGCCTAACAGCGCGTGGCGCGCGCCTGCGGGCGTCAAGAAAAAGAATTCCCAAGTACAACAACCTTCAAGCACATTCGCCGATGTTGCTCGAGTTCAAATCCACGCCCAATTTTTAGGGACTTAAGGCCATGTACACAATTGCACCACGAGTGGGATCACGGTGCCAGTACGTGTGTACATCATGTCTGAATGTTACAATCCGGAGGGGTGAAAGCGCTTCACCTCGATTGTTGCGACAGAGCAGCACCGTAGCAGCAGCCACCCACAATGCCGAAAATGAATCTCCAAAAGCCGAGTCAACAGGCGCCCGTTCCTTGGACTCTTGGCTGCATAAAGCCGCGAAGAGAAGCCTCGGATCAGCTCAAGCAGACCAGACCGACAAAATAGCGACACCCCTGAAGCCGGTAACGAAGCGGCGATCCAAATCATCTCCAGCAGACAAGGCCCACGAAACAGCGGTCACGTTGGAGCCATTAAACTCTGGCAAGGGAGCGCAAACCATAGCGAAGAAACGGTCTAAGGGAGTCCAAGTAAACCCTGAAGACCAACAAGCAAAGCCCTTAGAGACATCGAGCTCCAACGAGCGTCTCCCTGGAACAGATGGGAAACCCCCGCCAAGTGCTAGCAAGAAGCGGAGAAGAAAGAAAAATAAGCAGATGAAATTGCAGGCCTTCAGAATCTCCCGGACCCAATCATCACCCTCTCTCACACGGCGGGTTCTAACCGCGGCGCCAATACGTCCTCCCGGGCGACAGACCCAGCGAAGAGGACAACTTTTAACTTATCTTTATTCCATTACTAGCTCTTCCGCCAACCGGGTTGCAAAGACAGTACTTATGAAAGTCTTGGAGGAAAAGAAATTGCTAAATAAGCGCGGCCTCGAGATAGCACAAGGAGGTGTGGATATATTTAAGGATGCTGCTCGTGAGCAGCTTGAAAAGGCAGATAAGACTCTATCTACGACTTTGCTTAGCACGTATGAAAACCTAGAATCGGCCCTGAAAAGCTCAACGCCAGAAGCAAAAGATGCTGTGTTTAAACCACTAAAGGAAGGGGAAGGTTACACTTATGGAAGCGTCCATGCACAGGCGCTAAAGTTGGTTCCAGTTGAGAAACCTCAGCCACCTGTGCCTGGCCTTGTTTGCGGCCTTGAAAGAGTCCTCTTCAACCAGGGAGTATATCGACTTCGGGACCCCCATACCCGCGTCTACAATTTTGACCCCTACTTGGAAGCCATAACACCAGTGAAAGAATTCGACTACAACGCGCTGAAAGAATACATCACTTCTTCGCGAGACAAAACATTGATTGATACTGCAGTTGCCGAAGGCAGCAAATACACAGGGTCAACATCTAGCATGACCTCGGCTCTGGCACACTTCCACTACCTTCTATCAAAATGGCGGCCTATCAACCATGATCAACTATCACGAGGCTTCCCAAGTCCCTTAGGCTCGTTCACTGGCATTCAACGAGCACCTGCTTCTATATTCCTTCGCCGCCGGGATGGTGTCTACGCTATTGATGCGAACAAACGATTTGACACATCCAACGTCCTGCAATGGCTTGGGAAATCAATGGAGAAGTTCTTAACTTCGGACAAGGAAGAATATATCAAGTACCGAAAAGAAAATTCGCACGCTCTTACGGATGATGACAAAAACAGCCCCGAGTCATATCACTATACAACCTTTGGCGACTTCCTTATGCGCTCGCAGCTCGATGCCCACGATCCCCGTTTGCCCGGGACAGGCATGTACGATCTTAAGACTCGTGCTGTCATCTCTATTCGCAGAGACGCTACGGATTATGAAGGAGGGTTGGGCTACGAGATCACATCTCGGTACGGCGAATATGACTCGTATGAGCGTGAGCTCTATGACATGTCCCGTTCTGCTTTCTTGAAATACTCTCTCCAAGTCCGCATGGGCCGCATGGACGGCATCTTCGTTGCGTTCCATAACACGGAGAGGATATTTGGCTTCCAGTATCTTCCCCTGCAGGAGATGGACCAGTCTCTTCATGGATCTACCGATACTACACTGGGAGACTCCGAATTTAAAGTCAGTCTGGAACTCTTGAACAAAGTGCTGGACCGCGCAACCGAGAAATTTCCAGGGGAGTCTTTGGAGTTACAATTCGAGACAAGGCCGAAGAATGCTACCGACGGCGACTGTTTCATGTATATTTTTGCCCGCCCCGTCGCTGAGGAAGACATTCAAGGCATCCAGGAGGCCAATATCGAGCAAATCCAAGAATATGAGAAGCGAGTGATTGGTCTTGATGCAGACGGACAAGAAGCTCTCCTCCGCGCCGCAATTAGAGACGCCGCAGAAGCCGTAAACGCCGACGACCAAAATGAAATCTTTGAGGCCGCCTTCAACCATCTCGACGAGTTTGCGTCCGTAGACACAATCCGCAATGCTTTCGGCAAAGTCGAAAAGGGCACACCGGTTGAGGCAGCTATGAACAAGATGCTGGATCTCATGGTTGCCCGTGCTGAACGGGAAGATGCAGAGGCCACGGGTAGTGATGCCAACGAGGCTGTTGCTGAATCTTCAGGTGAAAATGCGGATGCAGCAGCGGCGAATGAACCTCCGGAGGGTTCCGTGGACCGTCTGGTAGTATTCAAATTGAACATCAACAACTTTGTCAACGGTCACCAGGTGGTTCGTCCCTACAAGCTGAAAGCTACCGACGATTGGGAGGTGAAGTATAGCCTTCAGGAGATGGCTGGCAAAGTAGAGACAACGTACGCAGCGAGTGTAAAGCGTAGGAAGGAGTCGCTAGGTAAATCCCATGTTTCGTCGTACATGACGCAAAGATTTGGCGGGGACATTCAGGATAACGTGAGCAAGGGAAAGGAGTATAGAAAGGAAATGGACAGGCTGGACGAGGAGCATGGAGTTAAGGTGTATGATAAGCAGGAGTTTCTGGATTTCGAAAGCCTGGAGAAGAGGGAGGAGAAGGTGAGAAAGGATATCGAGGAAGAGATTGAAGAGCTAAAGAGTCTGAAGGAGGCAAAAGAACAGGCTGTTAAGGTGTAATATAGGAGGCTGGGACAATTTTCGGGGTTATGTATTATAGATAGATGCGGACTATGGGTGTACGATAATTTGCCGCTACAATATGTATTATAAGGAAGCATATTAACAAGGCAACGTTCAATGGCACTCTTTTTCATCTCAATGGTCCACTGGCAGAACTGAGTCAAAGTTCACGGCTTAACAAGAACAAGAGCGGATTGAATGTATTTGAATAGCATCGCAATTCCATCTCCTCGAGGTCCATCTCAAAAGTAAAGCTCGGCACAACTGGTTCACCAGCGGTTGTTTTCCACCCATCATCAATCAGCAAGCTCTTGCCAGAGGCATAGGCTATGCACATCTCAAAGATGCCTCTTTCACATGAAGCCCTTGCCATAAATCTTCTCTCCCAGGATTCTCAACTTCATTGGCATCAAGTTGTCGTTATAGTGATCCTGGATATCACTCTTCTCAACCGCACAATTGATATCACTCCACTGGCTGCCGTCCACCGCAAGCCTCTCGCATTCCCGTCTCTCCACTGGGCTCCACCAAGTTGGCAGTGCTTCTGTCTCGACTCCGCAAGACTCAAGAACTTCCTGAACAGGGGAATCGTGTTGTCTCCATTGTAAATGCCGATTGTGTTCCCGCCGTACACGTACTCGTCTTCCACTCGCATTCTGAAAGAGTCAATGAGAAGATTGAAGACCTCTCTCTCGGGACGGTTGTGGAGGAAGTCGTCGTTGGAAAGCCCGAACATGTCGTTCAAGGCATGAAAGCCTGGGTTGTGGAGTCCTTCAGATGCCTGTGGTGGGCTGGAAGGATGGGCTGAGCCTGGAAGATGGCAGGTAGGTTTGTGGCTTTTCCAGTTAGCTCTCTGACATTCGCGAGTGCAATAGAGTGCTATCTGGCACTTTGCACAGCGTTTGAGAGGTTCTGGAAACTCGGTTTGGAGCTTCTTGCAGTTGAAGCAGCTCGGAGGTGCTGGCGTGGGAGTCTGAGGATCCTCTATATTGACAGGAACGGGGTAAGGTTTGACAATTGCACACGGTTGGGAAGAAGTGCCGTATTGTGGAAATTGATGTTTGTTTGTTTTCAGTTGAGCGTTTGCTGTTGGTAGGATGTGTACTGTACTGTGTTGCTACGTGCACAAAGATCAACTGTAGAAACGCTGGAAGCGCCGTGTTGAGAGGGAGAAAACCTCCACATTGTACAAACCCGCAAAGGTAAGGTATAAACGAATAGAACAAACCGAGAAACACACGAGCGGTTAAATTTTACTTTCAACTCAGATGATAGATACGAAAGTTTGTTTTCACCTAAGCTCTCATTCACCAGCCTAATTTGAAAATTGCACATCGCAACACACAAATACCGATATGGGAATACTAAATACAACAACGCGGGGTATCTGTTATATGATTTTAAACATTTTTAAATTCTCTGCGTATCCAAACTCACCGATCCAAAAAGTATGCAGCGTCATTGACGGCAATAAAATAAGGAAAAGATCCCCATATATTGCAAATTGCGGGGATGGCGATCTGTTGCAAAGTTGGCTAGGTATTCTTGGCAGCTTCAAAAGCTTAATATTCCACAAATTGATGCTAATAAACACTCTCAGTTTCAATGACTTCAGTTAATGGCATGAAAAAAGGGATTCCAACGACGGTATTTATATGTTGCAGAACCGTGGTGTTTACCACTCGCACTTGAGCGCCACCACCAACAAACCTACAATACTACCTCAAGCCCGCACCATGGACCCTGTTTATCCTCTCCATGCACGAGACGAATACATTTGCACGTGGTTGCATGATCCGCACCGCTTTTCCGGTGCCAGCAGGCGCAGCACCAGCCAGAAAGCGCCGATGAGGTGAATAAGTGGCGGGGCTCCGTGCCTTTCGGAGCACAGCAATCGTGAACATTCCGGCTAATACTGCAAAGAGTATGAGAAACACCATCACCCTCGACTTGGCCAGCTCGTGTAAAGATGCTGAGACATCGGCGGGGTCCTTAATCATCCATCAATATGCCTCAGTCCAACGAGTCAGGATAAAGGGGATAGTTTTGACGTAGTGGTTCGAGAAACCTTCGGCGCATAGAACGAAAAGGCTTCTAGCGAGGTCCAAGGGCAAATTAAGGGACTGCAAATCAGTCCAATATGCGGAAGCCCAGCCTGTTTTGCGGTTATTCGGTCCCCGAACCGATAATATAGATGCACTCATGAAGCTATAATTAGTCACGAGATCGTCGGGCAGGCTTCTAGAAGCAGGACCAGCCCCGAATCGGGTGGCGGCGACGAGTTCCGCGATACTGAGTGGAGCAGCCAGTGAAAACTGGGGAAAGAAGGTTCCGGTAGCTATAGGCCCTGGCAAGGTAGTATATGCGGGGTTTGTTGACACGGAGCAGATATTATTTTCACTAAGAAAGCCCACACGGCTCGTTAGCTCACAGAGAGGACTGAGCGCGGAAAAAGGTATGAACAAGGGCCGACAACCGTAAAGTGGTTGAATTCTGGCATTGATTAATTTTTAATATATATATTGGCGCTATCGGTTTGTTTGTTCGGATGCGGCTGCCGAAAGGCTATAGAGTGGTCGAGAGATACGGCGAACGCACCGCTCCGTGCCGAGGAATATTCTCCCATTATTTCACATGGCGAAGCATACTTGGCGCCCTTCGATTTTGCAAAGACCAGGTGACAATATCAGCAAATTAATCGATATTCCGAGTTCGCATCTCGCCGAGAGTTGACTCTACGTCAGTTTGCCATGTATGCTTCGGAGCCAATGCCGCTCGCTAGGATACCAGGTCCGTCGGGACCTGAGAGGGGCACCAAAGACGGGATGGCAGACGCCACTAATCTTGCCCGCCTTTGGGCGTTTCAACACCTCAACGCCACGCATACTGTGGTTAGCGCATTCTGCAATGTGACAGTGTGACGAGAGGGGCAGTGGGGCGGGAGAATGAGAGAAGGCGGGGAGATGAGGTCGCGGGGTCAGTGGAGGCGTATCTTGGCATCCTCTCCACACTACTACCTCTAGGTGCGGCGGTATGCCTGGTGAATGCCGTTGCAGTCTCCCCCTGAATCTCACGGATTATTTGCATCTCCGCACAAAACTTCAGGCCACACGGGCCGCCTCTATAGATTGAAGTCTGATCTAGTCAGCCTCTCTATCTCTCCGCCATGGGCACCCCCGCATTGCATTTCTTGCATTCTCCCGTCTGGACCGCCAGCCCGGGGTCCACCTCCCACTATCTTTCTGGAAGCGCCTTCTCGAAGCCATTTTCAGCAGATACAGGCCAATGGATAATCATGCGTGCCGACAGGCACAGCCTGAGTTGTCTACTCCCGGTAGATCATGGTATATAAAGATGAGGCCAATCCCACCTCAAATGCCTCTCTCTCCTCATCACAGTATCAAACTCTCAATACTCGACAGTTCACTTCAATCATGATGTACCCACGCGCCCTTCTCGTTTCTGCTCTGGCAGCCGCCGTGGCTGGCCAACAGGCCGGTACCCTCACCGCTGAGACTCACCCTTCCATGACCTGGCAGACTTGCACTGCCCCAGGCAGCTGCACCACCAACAACGGAAAGGTCGTCATTGATGCCAACTGGCGTTGGGTTCACTCCACCAGTGGAGCAACCAACTGTTACGACGGGCAGACTTGGGACGCGACCCTTTGCCCAGATGACAAGACCTGCGCCGCCAACTGCGCCCTGGACGGAGCCGATTACTCTGGCACTTATGGTGCTACGACAAGCGGAAACGCCCTTTCTCTGAAGTTTGTCACCAAGGCTGCCCAGACGAACATCGGTTCTCGTCTGTACATGATGAAGGATGACAGCAGCTACGAGATGTTCAAGGTGCTCGGCAAGGAGTTCACCTTCGATGTCGATGTGTCGAACTTGCCCTGTGGACTGAACGGAGCTCTGTACTTCGTTTCCATGGATGCTGACGGAGGAATGTCCAAGTTCCCTACCAACAAGGCTGGTGCTAAGTACGGAACGGGATACTGTGACTCGCAGTGCCCTCGTGATCTCAAGTTCATCAGCGGACAGGTATGAGAAACTCTATAGAATAAGTTGATATGATCGCTAACTGGATATGCAGGGTAACGTTGAGGGATGGGTCAAGTCTTCCAACGATGCCAACTCTGGTATCGGTAACCACGGTTCGTGCTGTGCTGAGATGGACCTGTGGGAGGCCAACTCGGTCTCGAACGCCTACACTCCCCACCCTTGCGACACCCCCGGCCAAACCATGTGCACTGGCAATGCTTGCGGTGGCACGTACAGCAACGACCGCTACGCCGGAACTTGCGATCCTGATGGATGTGACTTCAACCCTTACCGCCAGGGTGCCCTCGACTTCTACGGCCCAGGCAAGACCGTCGACACCAAGTCCAAGTTCACCGTTGTCACCCAGTTCATCACCAACGACGGAACCGCCACCGGCACCCTCACCGATATCAAGCGCTTCTACGTCCAGAACGGCGTTGTCATCCCCAACTCCGTCTCCTCCATCGCCGGCACCAGCGGCAACTCGATCACCACCGATTTCTGCACTGCCCAGAAGTCCGTCTTCGGCGACGTCAACGACTTCGCCAAGCACGGTGGCCTCGCTAACATGAGCGCCGCCCTCAAGGATGGTATGGTCCTCGTCATGTCCGTCTGGGATGACCATGCATCCAGCATGCTCTGGCTCGACAGCACCTTCCCCACCGACTCCACCAAGCTCGGTGCCAAGCGCGGTACCTGCGCCACCACCTCCGGTGTCCCCAGCGACGTCGAGGCCAACGTCCCCAACTCCTCCGTCACCTACTCCAACATCAAGGTTGGCCCCATCGGCTCTACCTACGGCTCGGGCACTGGCACTGGCACTGGCACTACCACCAGCGCTGCCCCTCCTACCCAGAGCACCACTCCACCAACTGGCGGCGGCACTGCTGCTAAGTGGGGACAGTGTGGTGGTAACGGATGGACTGGCCCAACTGCTTGCGCTGCCGGCTCCACCTGCACCGTCAACAACGAGTGGTACTCCCAGTGCTTGTAAGCAAAGAAAGTCAATTGCTTCATGTCGAGAACGTAGGAGCGAGGAAGATCATCTATGGTGGTTAGATTCGGGCCTTGGGGACTGGCAGGGAGTGGTGTATATAGGAATAGAGCTTCTGCTGTTTGTATATATTCTAAGAAGCGGCTTATGTTGAGATATGATTGTTATTTTGGGGTTTCCGGCGGTTGAAGAGGGTTAGAATCGAGTTTGATAAATAGGCACAATGATACATATTTCGCCTGTCATGTTATTGAATTTGCCCGCATTATTGCTGTTGTGAGGCTTCCAAGAATGTTCCAATCCATCCCATCTCTAGCAGCCGCTTCAGGCGGAGTCCAAATATAAAATCCGTAGAAAGCGAAGAGTACAATCTCTAAAAAGGAGGCCAGGATGTCGATACAATACGGAGCTCATATATGACCAAATGAAACTCCGAAAGGCTGCATCCACGATTACATACTTCCATGGGCAACCGAGGCAAGTCTACAGTTTCGAGTGGAAATACGCAATCAAAACCCAATGTATACAGATGTCATCAAGTTCCCATGCGAAGAACAATTATGTCGAAGTAACTAGAAACCCCCGCGGTGACAGATGCGCCACGCGGTGAGAACCCCAACCGGTGAGAATCCCCGCGGTGACGGTTGTTGCCGCGAATGTTGAATGCTTCTTTTGCTGGTGCGCTTCTAGAGCAGACGCAGATAGGAATTAGGTGTACAGGTAGCGCTGTATCAGCGGCAATGCATTCGATTCCACATTATTCGTAGTTCACATGCTTCCAGAGCCAGAAACTTTCTAGGTTGCGGAGTATGTTACTTGTGTTCCGCATTAGTCTTCTCCTTGAGGCTGAGAATAGTAGCGAAACGATTGATGGGAAGGTTGATACTTCTACAGCAATGCAATCCTCTCTTCCCAAGGTCTCCCCTGACATTAGATAAACGCTGTGCTCGTATCGATACATTTTCCAACAGAGTGACATCGACGGCTTGGTACAGGCCGGTAATTCAAACAATGAATACATAGAATACCACAGTAATGAGGTTTCCAAATGTCCCGTCACTTGCCAGATTGTCTACAAATGGCACCAGGAGCGTACCAAAGGCGGAGGGAACCAGGTATACCGGGAGTGAGTGGATTCAACGTGGCATCAGGGCCATTATCAGTATTCGCGTCGGGAAGCGATCTTCTTGTGGCCCTGATGCTCGGCAACTCTACAGAGCTACCTGCAGCAGTAAGAATCCGAAGTGGTGAGAACCCCCCGCGGTAACAAGGACGCTGTGGTGAGAGTCCGAGTCGGTGGGAATCTTTCTCCATGGCGGCAACAGCGGCAGCAAGAGTTACGCGCATGGCCCCATATTCGGTCATCTCGCGCGTATAGCTCTCTTCCAGACAGAGCATCCACTTATTGCCGATACGGGCTTGATCCTTGGTTTCATCCATAAAATCATTTTTTCCCCCGTCACCATCTCTTTACTTAGCCCTCTCGGTGATGTTTGGGAATCTGGGTATGCGGCGGTTTGTAAGGGCTTTGTATCGAGGATCGTTGGATGCGGAGTTAATAATCCACTCGCCTTCTTATTTGACACTTTCTTCCCACAGAATATTGCCCATATTTGCAATACGAAATTGAGTTCGAGATTTGGCTTGACTCAGCGATGCCCAATTCCATTCTTTTCGATGGAGTCTCTGTTACGTGTTGAGTTGTCACGATCACAATGTACCATGCCCAAAGGGATGATAACCTTAGAAAGTCTGCGAGAAATTGCCGAAAGATCAACTCAGATGTCTGTTAAAACCGAACCGAAGATGTAACACTCAATAGTTCGCATCCTCTCACAGGCGATGCAAACAGCTATGAGTGAACGAGCTGGTTATGTGAGTATGACGAAGGACATAAGGGGGTTACAAACACTACATATAGTCCCGGCATCGCACAGCCCGATCAACATGGCATCCAGCATTGCCTGGATGACTTCAAAGACCCGAGCTACATCACATCGCCAAATGGCAGAACAACACTGATCCTAAGGAGGACTAGATTATTGTTCGATACTTCGCCTTCCCAGGCCGAACAGATATAAATCAACTTGCCCCTGCAGATGATACGATTTTGAGGACTTTTTGGTCGCCTCGTCGCTCCTTAATTTGAAGAACAATTAGTCCGAAGTGGTGGGAATCTTCCGCGGTGACAGAAGCGCTACGGTGAGGTAGCGAAGTGGTGAGAATATCGGGCAGTGGCGGTGAGAGTGACAGTGACCGTTACCAAGCGATGGAAAGAGAGTCCCTCATTACCACGCGCTGAATGAAGTGCCTTCACTCTGTGATATCTCTCGAGAGCCTCCGTAATGATATCGACGTCGTACATACTGGGGGAATACTACGATCTTTTCGGTAGGCTTTGTTGTCAGCAAACTGCCCCCCAAAATATCACAAGCGGTCAGAATGACCGTTCAGTCGCGATGCGTTTCCTTCGCCTCGTTGTCAAACCTTTTTGCAGTCAACACGATGCCTCATAAAGCCATTATAATAGCAGCCCGCACATTGTTCTGTCTTGCTGCTGTTGGTACACGCTTCAACCACTACACTCATAGATCCATCGCAGGTATCTGCTTCTGAGAGCGCCTAGCAGGACCGTCCACGCTCCGGTGCCATTTGTATATCCCACTGGATTTACGGATCCTTTCCGGCCGTGGGCAAAATGTCTTCTGTGAGCAAGGAAAATCAGTACTCTATGGAGCTTCGATAGAGATTATAGTCTCAAAGATGGGCACAACTTCCCTCTGCACTCGACACATCAACTTTATATAACCGCCGAACAGAAATAACGTCAGATATCGCTGATGATGGTACAGGGCAAGAAGACAGAAACGATATCGTATCTAATGAGGCCTCTCATCTGCAATAACGAGGAGAAGCTGGAGAGAATTCAGCAGAACCTTGAGCTCGCCGAACTTTAGGTGTATCTGCGAATGTTGATAGAGCGAAATGGCGAGAATCTCACGCAGCGACAGGGTTAGCGGCGGCGAGAGCTCGAAGTAGTGAGAATCTCGCGCGGTGGCGGTGACAGTAACGGTGACAGAGGACGTGTACGCAGCGGCAAAGATGTCCCACCATGCCTCAAGTGACCGAAATATTTGCTCGACCTGCACACACGTGTTAGGCTGTACGGTGCCACCGTATCTTAGTGCCTTGATGCCATGAAACCCCTCAAGAGCTTCAGAGATGATATCCAAATGGCAGATGTACTCCGAGAACAGACAATCTATTTGGTAGGCTCTGTGGTGCGTAGTTCTTGAACAGTTCTAAGAACCGGCTCAGATGATGTCGGCTCCTGTTGGGACTAAAGCTGCGTCGCTTTGGTGCCAACGGCTAGCTGTTCTTGGAAATAAATGCCATTCAAGGGATTCGGCTGTGTGTGTGTAGATTCTGCTGGCTAAGAACGCTTGTGTTGAGATTTTGGTCCTTGTGATACTCTGTGATTGAGTTGTCTCGAGTGGATTCTGGGAGAGGGCCATTTAAGAACAGTCGAATCATCTCGGAAAATGACTTCGATTCCTTGGACAAAGCACATTAAGAAGACAGACAATATATGTTGGGATGAGATAGGACTATACTTCGTAATCAGAGTTTCATCCTGCAGCTAGAGCACTTTGCAGCAGAAGTCTCATCCTAAACACCTAGTCGGAAGTGGCGTGAATCGCACGCGGTGAAAGAAGCACCACGGTGATAGAGTGAAGTTGTGAGAATGCCGCGTGGTGACGACAGTGACAGAGACAGAGGCACGACTCCTTGATAGCTTGATGGGGGTCCTACACGCACTCCAAGTAATCATCGGCATGGATATATTACTTACCAACATAAGTAATGGCTGGTGTATGTGACCTTTCCCTCGTAGTCGCCGATATCGATATCTCCATCTTTCTCGGTAAGCCTTAAATTACGTCGGAAGTATTACCCTCAGCTACTTGATAATCCAAACTCAGTTCGCAAAAGTCAACACCGAAGTGAAGATCAGATATGTAGGATGAATAAATTGAATTATATTTCCAACTTAACCTCTATCCCACTCACTCCCCATCATTATCAAAACATCCAATCATTCACCAAACCCTCCTCTGAAGAAACACCCCCATTAAATCAACCCCTTGTTCAACATCTAGAAGAAATTCTTGTACTTCGCAATAGCATCATCAAAAGCAACATCGATAGGCGCAGTGATGCTCTCAGCAATAGCACGGAACTGCTTCGGCAGCTTAGCCACAACAGCCTTGCTGAACTTATCCGTCGCCGCCTTCTGCTGCTCAAGGTTGATGAGGATAACCGGGCTGATAACCAGAAGCTGATCGAACTCGGGCTTGGTATCGACGATAGTCTGGAGGGAGGACTGGACGCTCTTGACGAGGTCAGCGGTGGCGCCGGCAACCTGGATGGTCTCAGCGACGGTGAGCTCGGCCGAGGCATCGGCGGTCTTGGTGCCCTCCTTGATGTCGTGGAGGAGGGTGGTGCTCTCGATCAGGATGGGGATCGACTCGCCGAGCCCGATCAGGCCGCCGTGGAAGTCGGCGATGGTTGCGTTGAGCTTGGAGGTGTCGCCGGAGATCTTGGTCATGGCGGCGAGGATGGAGGCGCCATCGGCGACGACGGTGGTGGCCAGGAGGGCGATGGGGAGGATGGAGAAATGCATTTTTATGGTTGGATTGGGGGTTGAGGGTGGAAATGAAGGTGGTTTGTTTGGATGGATTGGCTTGTTGGTTTCTTGCGGGAGGAGGGGGTAAAAGGGAACGGGATGATGGGTGGGAGGGCGAATTGGTTATATACTCTCCTATTACTTACTCCCTTTATTTGCACATGGGATCCTTTCCGTTTTCTCTCCCCCTCGCCGCGCTGACGGAGTCCGTGAGCCTAGTTCCTCCGGGGTTGAAGTGGGAGGGGACCGATCATCATCGCATGTGGGCAGGGCGCAATCGCGGGGGAACAAGATGAGGTGCACTTGCGATTGGCCGCATGACAATACCCATAATTGCGGAAAGTGGAAGATCCAAGGTTTAGAAGCAGGGACAGCGGGCTTACTATGCTTGCAGCGTCGTAGTTTGGGGAAACACGACAAGCGATCAGCGGGAATGAAGGTGTAAACAAGACATAAAAGCGCTTAGCGTTTGCGGGGGGGAAGGAGCAAGGGTGAGATGCGATCAACCAGGGTTGCGGCAGGTACGAAGTTGAGTTACGAAGGTTAGACGGGAAGTTTAGAGGGGAAGTTAGAGGGATTAGGAGGGATTAGAGGGACTTTAGAGGGTTTTAGTGAGATATTAGTGGAGAGTTTAGCAGGAGTTTAGCAGGTTGGACGTACTAGAGTAGTACTGGAGCAAATACTGGAGCATGTGGGGAAGAACCTTGCAAAAAATGCCGCGGCTTCGGACGGGGGAAAACATGTGAATATCAGAAATTAGCTGTTGACGATCATAGTAGAAACGAGTCATTATGCATTAGACTGGTACTGGGCAATTTAAATGGGTTTTCTGTGCATTTTCCTGGATTTTCGATGGATCGCAGCTACCGTGATTCTAAAGATAATGAAGAATAGAAGCGAAGAAGATATGATAATTGATCCATCGGCGTTGATGTTCTAGTAGAGTTTATGCAGTTTCAGCGCGGCGCAATCGCATTGCTCGCCATGCGCCCGATGGTTCCATTGGCGAAGTCGAGTCGATGCCTTAAATACTAGGTACCGGATAAATAAGCATCGGACCAAGACTCCGTGCTCCGGCATCCATCTCCTCTCCGTCCAATCCAACGTCCCTCCTGTCCACATGGCCCTCAACCTCGATAACAAGCGTCAAAAGGCTCAAAAGGCACTGTTCGAGATAAGTTTTATCACGGAACAAGTATATTTTACCACTGTACAGAGATACAATTGATAAACAGTCTCCACTGCAAACTCTCTCTAACACCCATTCGAACACGACTGATCACAGTTATACGTGCCAATCCAGTTATCATCCCCATATACATCCAACCCCAACAACCATCCATTCAGCACTTGCTGCAAATAATCCAAATTCTGCGGCCACCCATTGGCCTTCCCCTCCGGCGAGCACGGATAATCCGTCGTGAGCCCACGATTCCCATTCAGCCCCAACCCCGCCGTGAACCAGCCATTATACTTCCCAAACGCCGACACCGCATTCCCACCCGCATCATCAAGCTGGCCGCGCAGGTAATTCGCCCCGGCGTCAACATTATCCTGGATGCTGTCGGTGCAGACCCCGTTCGGGTAGTTGGCGCACGAGACTTGCATCAGGCCGGGTGTTGGGCCGCCGGCGTCGGCGTTGCAGGAGGACTCTTGCATGGCGATGATAGCCAGGATGACGGGGTCGATGCCGTGCCCGTCGCCGGCTTTTTGGAAGTAGCTGTCGTATTGCTGGCATCGGGAGCCGACGCCGGAGTAGAAGTCGGGACGAGAGATGTGGATCACGACGTTGAGGTTGAGGTAGGGTGGTTCCCAGCCGTTGCCAGTCAGGCCGGTGTTGAGCCAGTCTTCGGAGCTGGAGGGAGGAAGTTAGCTGAAGGTAAGAGATGGAGTTGACTGTGGAAACCACTCACCCGTTTGGTCCCCCTCCTGGTGTTACCTCCTCCGTGGCTCCTTGGGCGTTGGAGTTTACCCCAAGACCCGGGTTCTTCGATTGAGCATCCCCAGTAGCAACGAGGAGTGCAGCGAGTGCCGCGTATGTGAATTTACCCATTTTCAAACGCTGAAGAGATTGATATACAGGAGGTAAGAGCTGATCTGGTTGGACTCCAAACAGAACTTGGGAGTTGGGATGAAGCCATGTTTATACCTCTCCTCAACCCCCACCCCAATACTGATTGATTCCAAGCGTCAAGTTAATTCGGCCGTAGCGGCCACTTATCAATACCAGCTTCCACTTCCGAACTAACCTCAAATTTAGCCACACGTCAAATCCTCGCCATGACGATGATTGCGGTGATCTACAAGGCTCTGACATTGCCGACTCGGCCCTACTCGTAGATCCGGACAATGCATAAAGAACGCCGAACATTTCCAAAGATTCAGCCTATGTAAACGCGCTGAAGTAAGCTGTATTGCATACTGATAGCTTCGTTTATCGTATTAATGGATACGCCGTACTTCGTATCCAGTGCGTGCCAAGTGGAGAAAAATCGCCGTACGCTCTGAGATCTGGTTGAGTGGCTTGGGCGGCAGACTGGTATCGTGGCGTTGAAGCTTGGTAAAGCCACCCGCATGGATACCCCAAATGACAGCGGCAATTGGCGGCATTGGAAACCCCCCAAAATATACACAGAAACTCAACTCTATCTCTCTCTCATACAAGCTTAATTATCCCATCTATGCGACGGGTTTCTCACCCTGCATCTCGGGCTTCGCGGCAGATAAACATGTCCATCGACATCCCCATTCCCCGACGCCAAACCCTGATCGACGCTCTCGTCCGCGATTCCGCTAAGCGCTAACGTGATATACAGGTTTATGTCGATGATGTGCAGCTCAGGTCGCTGATCACATCTCACTGCAGTGCGACTCTCGCATCGTGCCGAGTGATGATCTGGTAACCCGGGCGGGTAGGAGATGGATTATGTGATACTGCGGGTGAGGTGGGTTATGTGATATAGACCAACATAAGCTGATAGAAGGTGGAGATAGTTGACATATTGGTATTTACGCCCGTAGCTATGGAGATTCAATACTCGATTTGCGTGATGATATAGAGTAGGAAGGTGATATATAATATGCCCGTCCATAACCCAAAAACCGCCGATTCGTCGAGTGTTTCTAATAGCAGGGGCCGACATTATGCAACGGAAGTTTTTGGTTGGATTGGATGTGCCAGAGCGTGCGGAGATATCGTATTACCCCGCAGTGACTCTGCGATAGCTTAAGGTTTTGAGACGCTGAGGGCAGAGTGCGGTACGTGGGTTACTGGCTCGGGGTATCTCAGTTAAGGAGCGTGGGGGCTCGTATAGGTGTTATCAGTGTCTGAAGGCAACGTGTGTGTTGGAACGGCACTCATTGGGATTGTTATATCAGCAGTTACCCTCCATCACGGGGTTTTGGATAGACACTGTAAAAGAGTGGTGACGGACCAGTTACCCTCCAGTATGAGGTTTTGGACAGGCACTAGAAAAGTGAACACGAAGAATAGTGACGGACCGGCTGCCAAGGTCGGAACGATACAGATGTTAAGGTTGTGAGATCTCAGAATATAACAAAGAATAAATTTGCAGCGTTTGTCAACCGCATCATGTATACAGATTGACCCCCAATGCCTTTACAGCAACTATCAAAATCATTCGCAACTACACCAACTCCCTCCTCTTCGCCCCATCTCTCTGCCTCACCTCAACCACCACCCCCTCCGGCGCCTTAACTTCCATCTGCGTATTCCCCTTCGTCCCCGTCCAGCTCGCCTCAATCCACCCACCCCCAGGCAACGGCATCTTCCCCTTCGCCCACGTCAACCCCAACCCCTCCACAACCTCCCAAACCGGATCAAACACCCACCCCACCACCCCCGTCGACGCATTCTTCTCCCTCACACCAAGTATGAAGTCCGTGTAAATATACGTCGGTGCCCCGCCCCAGGGATGGTTCAAGCTGGTGAATAACCCGATCCCTGGGCTGCCGTCGGGGAAGACGTATTCCCATGATGAGCCTGTGCGGTACTGGTTCTGGTTGAGCATGTGTGGCCAGTATACTTCAAGTAGATTCTTGATAACGGGAACGACGACGCTCGCGGCGACGTTGAGCTGGGTGTGTGCTAGGAATAGGGATTCAAGCAGGAATCCCTGGACGTTGGGGGAGAGTTGGGTGCCGGGGCCGTTGCCGATGGCGGTGGAATCTTTGTACCCGATTTGGTAGAAGAGGTCGCTCAGTTTCTGGATCCCGGCTGTGGCTTGGCTGGTATTTGCTATTCCGGCGCGGATGGTGAAGGCGGTGGCGAGAAGGGCGGTGTCGCCTAGGTGGTCGAGGGACATGCTGTATGCTCCTAGGGTTTTGGACCATAGCTGGTCGTTTACGGCTTTGCTGATGGTCTTGGAGAGGGCTGTGTAGTAATCTGCTGTTTCGGTGTCTTTGAGGGCATTGGCGATTTCGACGAGCTTGTTAAGGGCGATTACGAATAATGCCGTTGGGGCCGTGGCGTGCTGTGTGTTTTGGGCTGTGAACCAGAATGCATCGGAGGCTGCGAAGAGGTTGGTCTTGGTGTCGAGATAGCGAGACACGAGGGTCTTGACGAGGAATTTCGTTCCATTCCAGTGTTTGCTTAATAAATCCAAGTCGTTCGTCAAAGTATAATAATCACCGATAGTAACCAAGAAAAAGAAATGGTAGTCAGTCTGGCCAAATTGCAATGGGTAGAGTATATCTCGGTACTGCTTCCCTACTCCCATCGGTGCCTGCATAGGGACCAATCCAGCGCCAGGTCCATCTAGGAACTGCCAGTCGAATTCGAAGTCGATCATGCTCTGAATGTAGTCATAGCGGCCAGTACTGACTGCGATCATTCGAGCTGTGTGGACGAAATCCCCGATCCAGATTTCTCGATCTCTCGCTGACCCATCCAAGCAGACAGCACGGGGGTTCATGGCAATCCCGTACTCCTCATAAACATCATCTCCGGTGAGAGAGTTGGTGTAGAGTACCGAGCCGTCCTGACCAATAACCTCGACATCTCTGTAGTACGCTGCCTGGTTCAAGAACGGTCCGAATCCAAAAGTGCCATCTGTGAGCGCAGAAGTCCCAATTCCAGGGTTGATGTATGTCTTGAAGGGCTCGCTGGGAACAAATGCAGCGTGTGTTCCATTAATCGATATGTTATAGCCCGTAGAGGTGATGGACGTAGTAATGCGGTACCACTCGTTATCTACCAAATCCATGGGCACATCAAAGTTCTGAGCAGGCGCAGAAGGCAGCAACTGCTGGTTAATAATGCTGAATCCAAAGCCCGCAATGAGACTATTCGGCTTCAGCTGTAGCGGAGATGTGCTCAGAAGCTTGGGACCGCCAGTGCTCAGGACGAAATATGGTCCATATCCTCCGTTGGAACCCGCAGCAGCTCTCCATCCAACTCCACCTGTGACGATCTTCGTTGAGAAAGACATCTGGTAATTTTTAAAGCCAGTACCCCGCAGAGAAATGGCGGGATACTGACCGCGGACCAGGGCCCCCTCGTTACTGACCTCCCAGGTTGAAGGTTGCGATTTTGCCTCGACACAGGCCAGATCTAAAGACCGGGCACCAAGGCCCCAGACTCCATCGTGGACGTTATTCGACGTCGAGAATGCTCCAGGGAGTTCATTGAGTGGCCTGATATCAACAGATGCTCTGAACCCTACGTTGTTGATAGTGATGGGTTCCTTCGATAGGAGAGTTATCGATTGCCAACGCTGGCCACCCTGAATGAAGAAAGACGTCGTTGGTCCGGTAGTGGATACATTGAAGGTCTCTGTGCGGAAAGAATTCATAAGACCGTTGACGTACAAGAAGGGCCCATTTGACCATGGCTCCTTCAAGCCTCCAAATGGTTCAGAGTACTTCAGTTCGATCTGGGCACCAGATGCAGAAACGGATGAAACTTCAACAAAGGGAAATCCAGCAACGTTTGCTCCATAGTCAAGAGTAACGACGGGGTTTGCGGCGTCCAGCTTCAGTGGTTCGCCCGCATATTTCACAAGGCCATCAATTACTGGCTCGGTGCCAATAGAATAGGCAACTGGAGTATAAGAGCGTCCTGGAGCGTTGATGTCGGCAGCATCTGCCAGATTAACTGCCCATAACCAGAAGAGGAATGTGTTATAAAACTGAAAACATTTGATAAAAAATACCATCATTTCGATGGCCGAAGTAGTAAAATTTGGCAACAAAGGCCAGTTAAATCTCGATATGCGCAAAGGGAGGAAGTAAGTGAAACCCCCAATATATATGTATTAAAAGGGAAATAATATATATATGCCTAGTGTAACTGTTGGATTTAATTGGAAGCTTGTGACATAAATGTACATTTGACCTCTTGAATCTCGTGACGGAAACGGTAAAACAGGTTGTCGGGGTAATGAAAACCGACAGGCGAATGGTATCAGAAGAACGACACCCAACCCTCCTCACCTGGCGATCTTTACCCCGCAATCTTGATAATTGGAGTTTATATCGGATATGTTTAACTGTTTCAGATATGAGTCCGAGTAATCAACGAATCGATGAAATCCGCGAGAGATGCTAAACGAGCTTCCCAACCTGGCATGAAAGTTGTACTCTCAAACACGATGTTTCCAATACGACAAAATCACACAGATTTCGTCAAATGCCGTTATATTCTTCGGGAAATAGCCGCAGTAGCTGTTGGATATTGGTAATTAGAGAAATTATATATATTATAGACCAATATTTCAGTTCATTCATCGTCTGGAGACAGGAGAGTGATCTGTCAGGTGTTGGCGTTCCCGACTTGTACGCCTGATCTGGCTAGATTGATGGAGTACCGGGCCTTGGCTGTCTTAGGCTAGTACCTTGGCACTATGGGTCAAGGCACGTGATATTCACATGTGCTTCGTCGTCGATGTTCCACCTGCTCAGCACTTTGTATCGGTCAACCTGTAGTCATCTGGATACCCCGTGTTCTCCCAGCTCTCCCAGAACTTCGCGCCACACTGTAGCGATGTGATATTCTCATAAACAACACAGAAAACGACCAGGGCCATGATTATCGAGAGGAAAGCGGTGGCGCCGAGGTGTGGGCTCAGAGGGAGGCAGATGATAATGATGCCTATGACAGGACGCATAATCAGGCGGAGATTCTAATTGCAAGGTCAGCAAAGTTCATTGCCATAGCTTTGGATATACCAACCCTGGACAACATCAATGTTCCCGGAGGGTCATCTGACCGGTGCAACATCGCAATCACATACAGGCAGAGAATGCCTATGCCAAGTCCACCGCACAGTAGCCAAAGCTCCGCGCCTTCGAGTTCCTCTGTCTTTGTGCTCGCAGCTGCGACGTGTCCACCAACCAGCATGGAGGCTACCAACGGTAAGTGCATCGTGACCCATGTGAATGCTGTGATGATGTTGTGCCTGATAGCATGCTCGAACTGAAGCGACCCATCATTGTGCACATAAAGCCAGTTGAAGCAGAATGCGATAATTAGTGTCCACATTGCCCTCAGGAGTCGGACATTGAACCCAGAAGCTGCGGGGTGGCCGACTATAATCGCATACAGGAACTCTCCCAGAACAATAATGTAGAACGCCGCGAATCGGTCGATCTCGTGCCCGATATCAGCAGCGGTGGTGTACTTAGTGCGCGTAATCCGCTTCGCGATGGGTGAGTAGCAGAAGACCCAGAGACACTCCTCAACGATGATACCGACGGCTGCCACGGCGATTTTGCTGCGTAGCGAGAGCGACTCCATGTACAACGGGACGTAGATCAACAGAGCGAAGAAGGAACAAACGAACCAAAGACGCTGCTGAGCACGATGGTGGTAGCTAGAGAAGGAATAAACTAGATGCGCGGTGTTGGCGGTCAGGCGCGCCGTCATGTATGCTCCAACTGTGGCGCGCATAGCGGTGAGATCCGCGTCGACGAGCACTGCATTGTTGCCATAGACGACGAGCACCGCCATGATCCAGAGAATCAGTACGCGCTGACCGAGATCATCGTTATAGAATGAGTTCATCAGCTCGCGCAGGTCACTCCAGATGTGCCATGATGGGGCAAGGATGAGCTACAATCACTTTAGGCGCTGAAATGCATGATGGCAAAAGTCTGGATGTGAGACTTACGATATATTTTACCACCCCAACACCGGAGGGGTGTTCTGCGAGGCCATCGGCGAAACTCGCAAGGATGGCAACGTAGAGTAAATCCAGGAACAGCTCAAACCTGCCGGCCTGTCTCTCCTCATTGCTCAGCTTCTTCAGCACTCCATTTTCAAACCACTGTAGCGCAAGTGGCTGGCGGAAAAGAGCGCGCTTCTTCGGCCCCGAAGCCGATGCCTGGGTCCTTAATGACTGGGTAAGTGCTGGCTGAGCATCAGTTATCTCTGCCATGTTGCCTGCCTCGCGATAAATATCTTTGCGCTTTGTCACCCCCAAAAAAAACCGTCGCCAGGGAGATACCCCTATGGTATTTATGTCACGTCAATGCGGGTCGTGGGGGTAACTCGACTAACTCTCGGTAGGCTTATTAAGGTGATCGGCAGGCTTGGCATAGCTTGCTCAAATGAAAATTGAGGATTGGGATCCATTGATTGGCGAGAGATCGGCACGAAGCGAAAAAGTGCCGGGGCGAATGACAGGACGGCTCGGTTTTCAGCCCGACGAAAGTAGCCTTGCGGTTGCTTGTGCTGCTAAAAAGTATAATCGAAGACTGTGAATAATAATTGGTGTTTTCAGTGACTATAATCAAAATAAACACACTTGGAAATAGAGCCGAAAAGAGAAATTCCACCGTGTTGATGCGAATGTTGCCTTGCCCCCGAAATCATAGTCAGTACAGACGATTTACAGACTATCAACGAAGGTATAAACACGATAGCATTTAAATCATCACAAAATAAATTGAAGCAAGTAATAATTGCGAAATAGAGGTTGGAGGTGGGAGTTGACACTTGTAAGAGAGGGGTGGGTGGGAGTAAAAATTGAGAAAGGGAGATATGAGGCAGGAGGTCGAAGGTGAGAAACAGAGTAGCGATATATATATGTTCGGAATGTATAGTCTAATTCTAAGGTGAATTTAAGATTTTATACATTTATTATTTTCCTTAACTTTTAACTTTTTTATACCCGACATTCAACACATCAACACCCTCGGCCCTGAACGCTTCAAACTCTCCACGTGTAGCATTGCCAAGCTCACAATGTCTACAGCCAAGGTATGTTTCTAAAACGTGAGTTATATATCCTATAATTAACACTCATATAATTTAAGGCAAAATCCAAGTCGAACTCTCACTTGAATGATGATGAAGTCAACCAACTCGACACGGATTCAGTCACTACATCCGACAACAGCAGTGACGAAGAGAAGAGTCCATGGAAGAATATGCTCCTACCGAAGCATCGAAGGTCAAAAACCTATCGACTCACGAGCTCGAGAAGCAGAAGGAAGACGATGACCGAGTCCTCGCTGCTGCTGCAAACGACCCACGCTTCAAGCAAATTACCGATCGTCGCCTCCTGCGATTTTCACGCATTTTCGAGCGAGGCAAGGCAGCAATGGACATGAAGGAAATTGAAAAGGTGTTTGACTTCTCGGATGAGGCGACTGATCAAGTTGAATTCGGGAGCAAGTGGATCGAATGCAAGAAAGGCAACCACGTCCTTGAGGAGATCGAGGGGGACACGGATGGCACGGATAACTTTCGTCGGTTGACAGAGATGGAGAAAGCTGGACAGGGCGATGGCGATGATTGTGCCTGTGAGATTTGCACTAGCAGGGCCAAATTTCAAGCTTATGTAGACTCTTCGGTCGAGGAAGATCGCAAAAGGCGTACCACAGCGGCTTGAATGGCCGAATCGCGACATAACTTATGTCTGAAATTTCAAGAGGGAGGGGACCGCCCCATCGACCTTAGAGGACGCTATGGTCAGTTCTTCGGCAGCACACGTCACAGTAAAAGTAGTAGCGGGAGACGCACTAAGATACTTAATACGGTGCACGCAGGTGTCTTGTCGGCATCAATGGAGAGCCCGTTGTCAATAGGTAAAAGTCGGATAGATTGAAGGTTGGTTGGTCCGGTGGACCTTTGAGTTCCTCCGGACTCCGGACTATGCGGCTCATACTTAAGAACCTTAGACCCATGACCAAATTACCTTAAAGATTCAAATCGCAGTATTAGAAACAGCAATAAAAATTATGCCGGAAGATAAGAATGATCGCGAGTATGACATTGTGGTTGTCGGTGCACCGGGCTATACCGGCACGATTACCGCAACGCACATCGCCGAGCACCTTCCTACGAACCTGAAATGGGCTATCGCTGGAAGATCCGGGGTGAAGCTCGAAGTTCTGGCCGCAGAGCTAAAGAAGCTTTCTCTTGATAGATTACAGCCAGGTACGATTCAACTAGGTAATGGTACGGTGCTATAGCTTACGACTGCGTAGCAATCGAGATTGTAGATGTTGAAGACAAGTTTAAATTGAGCGCCATTGTCAAAAAGGCAAGGGTGTGCATTAGCGTTGTCTCCTACCATCATGTCGGGGCAGAGGTTATAGAGGTTTGCATTGGAGCCGGACAGATTATATTGATACGTAAGTGGGCTAGAGAACTACATGTATCATAATCATCCTATTATTGGCTAACTATGTGTCGAAATATAGTGCTGGTACTGTACTTCATCTACGAAATTGGATTGATAAGTATCATAAAGCAGCCGAGTTAGCAGGCGTCGTTGTAAGCTACTATTCTACTTAACCACTTCTTCATACGACGCTAATCCTAGCAACAGCTCATCCATTCCTGTGGCAATTTCAGCGCCCCGCAGGACCTCCTCACATGGGCGTCTGTTCGGGAACTAGAAAAAGGGTTCTCAATGAAGACCAAAGAGCTAGTTTTGTCTGTGGTGAGCATTGCATCAGACCCAAGCGGCGGGACCATCGAGTCGATGATGGAGCGAGGGGCCTTTGGAGCCGAGGTTCTGGAAAAAGCTCAGCAGCCGTGGTACCTGTCCCCAACTACGGGCCAGCAATCGTCGAACTCGACTAATTTCTTCGGCATGCGCCACGACTCGTTCCTCGGCGGGCTGTCGGCGAGTGCTTTGAACGCTGTGCAGAACAGAGCTGTCATCCACAGGACGTGGGGTCTGTTAGGCGGTGGCAAGGATTACGGGCCAAATTTTCAGTACAACGAGTACAAAAGGGCGTCCTCGACACTGGCTGGGGTGTTCCAGATACTGAATACCAGAGCGATAGGGCTGCTGCTAACCATCCGCCCCCTGAAGGCTATTGCAATGATGTTCTTGCCAGTTCCAGGCGCAGGCCCTGATCTGGAGAAAGAGAAAAACTACAATGTCGAGGTGGAAGCAGTCGCGATTGCAGACGTAGATGATGACAAGGCGGCCCCGAAGGTATATTCCCGCTTTGTTTATCCAGGAGGCCCGTACCATACAACAGCTGCATTCCTCGCCCAAGGGGCTGCTTCGTTGCTATACGTTAGGAAGTTAGAAGGCGGCGCTGTGGGTATCTTACTTACTCCTGCTTTTCTGGGAGCGGATCTTATAGAAAGGATTCAGGGGGTTGGAGCGGAGCTTAGTACAAAGATATTGTAATTTTCAGATGCGTTATTATGTTCCGGCCCAACCGTGAGTTATTCTCCCCCATGAGGTGGCCGTCCTGTACGACACACCTCTGACACTCCAAGTAACCTTGTAAATGCAATGGATCGCTAATGCGAATGTGAAGGATTGCGATGACTTGCGCTCTGGTGGTCCCCTTCACGTAGCTAGGATTGACAGCTAGATCAAACGTGGGCATTAAAAACGCACTGTTGCAATTTTTTTTTTGTCGCTTCGGTACATTTCGTGGTATTTTTTGCCGTTTTTATAATGTTTAGATTTCGGTCCCCGAAGTTGAAGGACTGGAGTGGGAGGGAGAGAGAGGATCAGGAGGGGTGGGTGAGGCGAACGAACCAACAGTTTTCCATTACAGCACCAATATATACGCCAGAAGAGCTGACAAAGCCAGGGAACCCCGCCGGATCTTGAATGCCCCACTAGTAACCGTGGACTTGGGTGGCTCCACGTGGGTGAGGGTAACATTTCCCCTCCTTGAAGCACACGATACACCACTCTCATCATACCCAGTCGTGTTCACCAAGCTCTTCGCAAAATCGTCGCAGTCGAGATTCCCAGTCGAGTTGACCATAATTGTATTCCTCGTTTCTTTTAGGGCGGGGAAATCAAGACTGGAATTTCAGATTAGACATGTCCGCTCGAACGCGAGGTGGGTTCCGGGGGGAGGTGGTAAGACAGCACTCACGTATCGATTTCGCCATAAATTGCTATGCTACTGACATCGGCTAGACTTGGAAAGGTCAGGCTGATGGCTGGCCCTCCCGTAAAGTTGAGACGTAGGTCAATGTCAATATGTCTAAGCTTTGGCAAATTCACCCTCGTGATCGAAGCCGCATTTTCGATGGACATGCCAATGGTGATATTAACAAGGTCGGGTAGATCGATGCTAGTAACATTGGTGGGTAATAGGAGGCCTTTGTCCTGAGAGGTTCCACTATAGGTGCCTCTGATCCCAAGGCCAGATAGTTCAGTCAAGCCGGGCACTTCTAGCGGCCCTGTGTAGTTATGAGACGTGGTTAGGTGGCGCATATATTTATGACAACCAGCAGGAACAGGCTCTTTCGTGCTATCGATAATAAACAACATTGCACCGTAGAGCGTGGTATCACATTCGTAGGTGGTTTCTGCGCAGCGGACAAACAAATCCACATCTTCTGTGACTTCGAAGTAGAACTCCGCATCTGTAGTTTGAGAGATATTTTTCAAAGTAGGACCGCACTCCGTATCTGTAGATACATAAATTAGCCAAGGAAACATCAAAATAAAGCAATCAAGAAGCACGTACTATAACGAGCAAACGCGGCTGCAAGGCTCACGATGGACACGCCTACAAGATACCGGGAGCACAACATCTTTATAAAGCTGTAAGTCGCGCGCCGTCTCGAGCGTGATATATTATTGAAGATCCCATACATTTTCGGGATCCCCTCATCTTTATCCCATATTTTAATACTGTTGCCTTGGGACTATTAACTTAATTGACTTAACATGCCAATGTGGTTGGCCGTAGAGAGGTTGGCATTCCTTATGAAGCTAGACAAGACTGGGCGTTGGGGGCCGCTTGTAGGTAGGAGGCGGCTCGTGACAAATTGGAATTTAAAGAACTACACGAATCTCACGATCTTTACTACTATAGCTTGACATTATCGGTATATATTCACGACACTCGAAGAACAGTCACATACGGCCATAGACTCAAGAGAAGCAGGCATCCTGTCCTCTTTGCCATACACAGCAGTACCTATGCAGGTTAGGTTCGCGAAGCATATTACTAGCTTCGCTAGACTTTAAAGTTAGAGCTCGCACATGGCTGGATATTGTATAGTCACTAGGGAGTTAAAGAAGTTTTCATCCACTGCTCACTCTACCCCCCTTTGCTCACCCTGCTCACAATTACTTACCTAGCAGTGTCACAACGTGAGATAAAGTGCGCTCCCCCATAGACACGGGAAGCTGTTAAGTTGTTAACCCCATACCCCACACCCCGCATCCCACACCCCTTACCATGCACCCCGCACCCCCGCCACCCCCGCAATCTGTAGACATGGACTTTTCCACGTGGACTTTTTCACTAATAAAATATTGGTTCGCAGAGAAACCCAACATGACCAGCTCACTTATTATTCTCCTCCCTACAGGCTTCATTGGATACAATCAATCACCACTCGTTCTAACTGATTCTAGCCAGACATCATCACATTGTGCAAGGTGAGACCGCTGGTTTTCCCCCCTAGTTATCAATTTCTGGTTTCCATTTTCCGTCATATTTCAGTACCCGCGCTGTGCTGACAATGCCTGCGCAGTTACTATACTCTAGACAGTCCCGGCATTACTCTACAGGGCCTTGGTAAGTATGAAATGGCATGCGTCAGCGCCATCTGTGTCAAAGCGATATCCTCCACAACCTCAGCGACCGAGACGCTCCCCTCGTTCCCCAACGGCATTCAGATCCATAATGCCTATCAGATCTCATGGGATGAAACTGACAAACCCACGCTTTCGCCCACGCCACCGGACTTTAGCCAAGGATGCACTGCAACGCTGAGCATGTGGATTCCTGGTGAGTCAGTTGACCCGCTGCCGTGTAATAATAACGGGTTCGATGGTGGTGGCGCGAAAAAGGGTGCTGGGATAGCGTTCATCATGATAGGGGTTCCTGTCATTGTGGCGGCGTTGATCGCTACGTGCTGTGGTTTTTATTTCCGCAATTCGAGAAAGAAGCGAAGAGCTAGAGAGCAATCTCTACAGGATCTGGGTAGTTCTGGGAGGGAGCTAGTCGACAACCCGGATAAACAGGGAGGGGGGGTCAAAACGTAGTTTTGTAGCTGTAGTTGGTTGTGTAATATATGAGGTGGACTTGCAGACGATATCAGAGAACCAGATAATTCTCTAACCTGGCCTCATCGCTTTGTATACCCTGGGTTTCAGGGAACATACTAAAAAGCTTGTCAATTCTAGGTCGGATTAATATAAAGAAAGTTACCTCGGTCATGTTAATTTGTCCGAATGCTACCACTAGGACGAGGCCTTTTCGTAGTCGATCGTCATTTAGATGGAATTGTATATAGTCCCTGATACAACAAAAACATTCACATACGACCATAGACTCAAGAGAATTGGGCATCCCGTCCGCTCTGCCATACACAAGCTTGAGATCGGTGGATTAGTAGTTGGGTGGGTGACCACCAGCGAATACCCACTGTTGTATGTTTTTATTATTTTTTGACGTTTTATATTTTGGCCCGCGAAGTTGAGAAAGAAGTTTCGAAAGGCAGTTCGTCGAGCAGTGGAGGTAATAAATGAGGAGGGTAGACTAGGGTCATCGAAAGCTTTGCGAAGCTGCTTGTCATATTCTTTCTTGTCAGATAACTTGCGTGATATGATCTGAAAGACGTCCTGTGCCCAATAGTACGGCATAACATTGTCCGGATCTTCTTCGTGGATGCTAATGAGCCGGGGCTGGATGTGATGATAAAACAATTGGAAAAAGCCTGTCGGACTTGACAGCGCAAGTGTATACCAGAATTTCCCCGTCTCCCAAGCCTGGTTCATTACATCTGATAGTCGCAACCCTCCCCTCTCAGTAATATTGCTCCCTACTAACAGTTCCTCTTCTTCTAAAATCGACATGAACTCAACCCGTACTTTGTTGTATTCGTCTGGCAGTATCTGATCGACGCCTTTGTTTGTAAGCCAGTAAGGTGGTTCCACCATCTCGACAGGTCGAGAGCATCCCCATTCTAGGTCTACTAGAGAGGTAATATGCCAGTCTTTGTCTACGAAAATATTGCTCTGGTGCAAATCTGTCAAAGTAAAAACAAACGGCCCGCGCCGGAGCTCTCGCCGCAAGAAAAGGGGCATGATCGTACGCATCGCCCCTAAGGCTGACATCTGAGATACAGAGTCGTCAATGTCATTAATTGCATTCGGCTGGCTTCGAAGGCGATTATCGTGGAAAGCAAGCATATCGACGATGTAGGAATCGACAGTAGTGTAGGTATAGTCTCTTCGAATGTCTGTAGGAATCTCCTCGTTTTCTAATGTCTGAATCTCTATCGAGAGTGGTCGGTTTGTTAACCTCAAAAATCCGTCGTTGTTAATAACAAAGGAGCCAATTTTTGGTAAGGCAATTCGACTAATACTTAGGATAATTCGCGACAGATCCCGAAAAAGATTGGTCTGTAACCTCGAATCATGTTGCTTTTCTAACCATGTGTTAGAGAGCATCTCTCCTTGTGTTTCCTCGATATACTCGGTCAATAGATAGCCCGCATCTGCTAAACCTAAGCTTCTGATATCATGTCGGACATATTGTGAAGGGACAGGGTACCCAAGCCACGACAAGACGTGCCGGCGTAAGCGTTGGATATATCTGCGAACGAATGGTAAACTCTCTAGCCGTGTAAACTACATATTATCAATATTTGAAATCTCAATTACTAGTTGTCGCTACCTACCGTCTGACCCGTAGACAACGCAAAGCCATGTAACTTTGGAATTGGCACCTTAGGACAATTTTCGTCGAGCCATGCATACGTGCCTGCCTCACATCGAATCTTCTCGTCTCCATTACCTGGCTGAAAGGAGTCTCCAACACGATATGGTAGTGGGAACCGTAGCAAGACACGCTTCCCTTGCCACGTCGAAATGGTAATCGGGACACACACGTTGAAGCTGCCATGGAGCCACTCCTACATATCCGCTACATTGCACGCATCTGGTAACTGGAGGCTTAAATGATGAGCGACAACCGCCTGCATCAAGTTGCGTCTACTGTTGAGACATTCGAAGAACCTGTCTTTCTTGTCACAATATTGAAGCTGATGGAGGGCATTGACTTCTCTGTCTTGCGCAACAGAGTATGTAATATCCTCATGAGAAAGACGGCGAGTCCGCAGCGGCATAACTATAAAAGCATGCCGATGGCGGTAGAGTTTGAGCTGCTCTAATCTAGGATTTTGCAATGTGAGCCACAACTCCTATCTATACATGTATGCCTTGGTCGGGATAACTAATCCGCCGGTGGCACGTGATTGGCAGGACTTGATGTTGTTAATTGAGAACTGCTATATATACCTGTACTGGCAACTGAACTCCGTTCAGTTGTTACAATGACTTTTGTGTGGGCACTTTGATCTGTATTTTGCTAGGGGTACAGGCCTCGCTAAATAACAATGTTACCTTGGAGCATTTTATATTTCGGTTCCTGAGGCTTAACTGCTTGAGGGGGGAGTGGGGACGGACGACTAGAGTAGACGGTTGCGTGCATGTTTCCAGCACGCGGAACGGGAGAATTGGGGATTGGGACGACAATAAGCAAATAATGCCGTATATGGGGCCATTCCGCAATAGATTGTCAAAGTGCTTGGGTAAAATAAATTGCTTCATATCCATCCCACCTCTCCCTCCCCCGGAGAGTACTATTGAACTAAACTAGAAAACAACTCCATATTTTGTGCACCACGCGAAAGGTAAGTGAACTTTCACTGCCCTAATATACAGCCAACATAACGCCATTACTACAATGATGCTGAGCCCTCGCCGCTGATGAGAGAAATCGGAAAGAGATGACACGAGAGTGCATTTACTCGCTGTCATCGCTCTCCTCCTTCTTCTCCTTCTTGGACTTTTTCTCTTTCTTTTCCTTCTTCTCCTTCTTCTCCTTCTTGTTCTTCTTCCTCTCGGCCTTCTCCTCCGCAGTCTCGCCCTCATGCCTCTTCCTCTTCTTGTCGTTGTCATCATCCACGGTCATCATGCTGACATCGGCGTCCACGGTTGGCTCCTCCTCAGCTGGCGCAGCGGCTTGCTCCGATGCGGCGACAGGTGCACCCTCAAGAGGGGCGTTGAAGTCCTTGTACTCGGTGTTCCACTTGGCGGGGGTGGCCTCGTTGGGGCGACCGTACTTGTCAAGCTTGCCATCGGCCTTCATCTTCTTCTTCTCAAGCGCAACTGGGCCCATGCCCCAGCGGCGTGGGTAGAGATCGCGCTCCATGATGCAACGCTTGACCTTGGCCACGACACCGTGGTCGCAAGTAGAGAGCTCCACGGTGGACATCTGTGCGATACCGAGAGCGATAGCCTCACCCTTGGTGGTCATCAGGACGACCTCATCGTGGACCTCAATGCCAGCCTCGTATCTGAGAAGACCCGGAATCATGAGCTTGGCACCGTAGCAGACGGCGTTAACTGCGCTGTCCTTGACGACAATGCGCTTGTAGGTGGTGAGAAGAGTCTCGAGCGGCGCAATGACGCGGCGGAGGTAAGACTCGTCGCGAGTGTTATCGGACATCCACTGGGCGTCGAGGACGTCGTGAAGAGTAACCATGTTAACCTTCTCGTCCATGGCACCGGAGCGCACACGTCTCAGCTCCTGCATGTGAGCACCAACGCCCAAAAGCAGACCCAAATGCACGCAAAGGGTACGGATGTAGGTACCAGCCTCGCAGCTGACCCAGAAGACACCGAGGTGGCGCTCATTGTCAAACTCGTAGAGCTTGGACTCGTGGATTGTGCGGATACGGAGTTGGCGCTTGACGGCGGAGATGAGAGGAGGGCGCTGGAAGAGGGCACCGGTGAGAGTTTCGAGGGCGCGGGCGAATTGAGCCTCGCCACCGGGAAGTTTGTCGTGGAGACGGATAACGCAAACATACTCCTTTCCGGCACCTTGCTGGGACTTAACAAGGCGGGTGGCGCGGTCGATACAGACGATCAGGCATCCGGTAACTTTAGGATCGAGGGTTCCGCTATGTCCAGTTTTCTCGACTCTGCGCAAATTTGTTAGCATCTTTTCGCTAGAAACTCCAACACTCCGTGGCTTCAAATGATGCGTACCTGAGCATGCGCTTCACCCATGCGACAACTTCGTGGGAAGATGGGTTGGAGGGCTTGTCAAGGTTGATGACACCCGAGCTAACATATGACTTGAGATCTCTCTTGAGTGGCGTGCAGCCGTTCGGGATTGGGGTGAAGTGTCCAGTGCGAACGAGAACTATTCAAACAACCATCAGCATGTAATTCACATACACAACCACGTATGTTGCGGTCCATTGACCCAAGATCAAACTCACGCTTATCATAATTCTTCAACAACAGCGGCCAGGTGCTGGTATCCACTGCAGGAACGACAGCCTCTGGCTTGATGCTATAATCCACATCCCCTCCTTTCTTTGCCACAGTCATGGCCATTGTAAGACAGTTACCGTGGAGGTTCGAGGTAATTGCCTTGTCGTTTGGTTTGGTGTTGTCGCAACAAGTGTTTCGCAGAAATCAAATTCTCGAAATTCTGGAGCTACCAAGCATTGGGCTAAACTTTTTTCATTTGTGGGTTGGAGCTAGCGTCTGCACACGTGACCATGTTTAAAACTTCAAAATTCACGCCTCACAGAAATAAAGAAAACTAGTAGCATAATTATTACCACTGAGTTATTCTGCAATATCAATTTATTAAAAGTAGTTATTCAACTTATATTCGCCATTTGCAATTTTGGCTATATGCACGCCCTTCCAAGACCTCATTGATTCTATAGTAGTATAAAAAATCCCCCGCACTATCTGAGATAGGTCGATTCGAACGCCATCAAATGCTTGCTTGCTTTGTTACAAGAGTTGTATCTCAATCAAATAAACGCCCTTCATATGCATCCACCAACTATATCCTCAACGCCTAGCCCCTCCTAATTCTCAGTCCAGTTCGATCACCTCCGGCTGGCGAACAGGGCCTCTATTGTTAGGAGGCCCTCCATTTCGAGGCGCAGAAGTGGGAATCGGACCAGTGTTCGCGCGTGATGTAGCGGCAGACTCTGAATTCCGAGACGCGCTTCTGCTCCAACTTTCATTATACTTCTTGAACCATTCCTCGCCCTGTGCCATGTCGTCTTTCAGCTTCCTACTCCGTCTGAAGAGCTCTTCCATCTCCTCATCCCTTGTCTTCTCCTTCTCCAAGCTCCTTCGTCGATCCTCCTCCTTCCGCCTCTTCGAGGCGTCCTCGTTCATAATTCTCCTTGCATTTGCCTTAATATCATCCGCCTCTTGTTTGTTGCTGGGGCTCGGCTTCGGCAGCGGATCTGTTCTAAAGCGCTTGGCCGGCGCAGAGAGTGAAAGTTTAGAGATGGAACGCTTTAGTTGCCTGTCTGGCGTGGCCAAACCGCTGCTGACGCTGCTCGCAGCACTTGTCGACATAGACTGCCTCACACTATTGATCAAGCTAGGCCTGATGAGCAGCGCTGCAGAGCTTGCAAGCGGTGCCCCATTTGGCATGGTGTGGATTCCGCGGGCTTTGAGGCGGAAGTAATCCGTTTGGACATTGTTGGGTTTCGGGCCTTTGTCGTCCTTTGGATTCCAACCGGATGGCATCAGATGAATACGTGAGCCTCCAACAGACATGTTGAGAGGTGCCTTCCGGCCCACAGATTCCGACTGGGTTCGTTTGTGAGAAGACTTGAGGTTGGGGTCTCTAACGGTGGTGCTGCGAGCCCTATGGTCTGCATCAATGAGTGATTGTAACGATGAAGTTGAATGGCCGAGAGATGATGTCGACCTGCCGAAGCGGCTTCCAGTTCGCGGGCTTCCCGTTGGCGTTGTTGATCTTTGATGCGGCGGTGGTGCCATATCTCCGTGGACGACCTTCCTGATCTTTGCGGTGGGGTTTCGAATGCCGCTTAGCACGCCTGATGATGCCAGCAAATCCTCCTGAGTCTTCCGCTTGTTACTTCTTGAACTCGCCAGACTCTTGTTGAAGTCCTCCACTATACCCTCATTTGCCTCCTGCGCGTAGGCCTGGTCTCGCTCAGCCATTAGCTTCCGCAGTTTGCGTGCCTGCCTGCCACGTCTCCGCTGCCAGAGTTTTTGCGCATTTTCACGCCAGCGATAGAAGTATTTCACTCCGAGTGAGTACTGTCTGAAGTCGCCAGCTTCGCGCCGGGCTTTCTTCTCTTCTTCGACGACTTCGGCTGCCGCAGATTCAAGCTCTTCGTAGTATTCATCATATGCTGCCCGACATGCCTTCTCAACTTCAGCCATCGTGAACTGATCAAGGATACCGCCATCGCCGAATAAGGCCAGATCCGCCAAATAAGGCGTTAAGTTAGATACGACTGTCTTGCTCGTTGGTGAAAAGTCAACTTGTTTCTTCGCAGCAGCTTCCATTGGTATGCCTTGCCGCATATCAGTCCCAGCCTTCGTCTCCGTGCTTGGTACTGCTGGTTTGGCGCGCTTTGTCGAGGGCGGCGCAAGCCAATTGTATCGGACTTGCTCTCCAGCAGGTTTTTCCGGGGGCGCTGCTTGTGGAGGAGGAACGTTGCTAATAGCGCCAAATGACGGCAGGGCGGGTTGCTGATGTGCCGCTGGTGGCGCTGGTGCAATATTTACAGCTTGTGCAGCTCCGCTTCCAGTAGTAGGAAAGAAATTTGATGGAGGTTGTGGCGCATCCGTAGTTGTAGTAGGTTCCGTCGCAGTCACTGGAGCCTGGCCTGTGGAAACAGAAGGGGCGAACAGTGGTTTTGCGGGTGCCACACTTTCTTTGACCGCCGGTATGTTTGTTTCGACATTTGATGCAGTTTGCATGAAAGGCGACGATGTTTCAGGAGCCTGGGTGACAGAGGGGAAGAATGAAGAAGGGGCCGCCGGTACAGAGGCAAGGGGTTCTGCTGGCCCTGTCTTCGGTACAAATAATGATGTGGGTTGTGTGGGCGCAGCACCCTGCGAGAGGAATGAAAATCCTCCCGTTGTTGCAGGGGCCGGTTTTGCTCCTGGTGATGTCGCCGGTGCGAATATTGACGGAGCGGACGGGGTGCCACCTGCTGCAGTTGGTTTCGTCTGTTGTATGCCTGGAAAGAATGATGTAGTTGGTGCTTGATTGACGGGTTGCGGGGTTGCTGGCTGGCTTTGAGTCGCAGTCGGCGTGAAAGAGAAAGGGCTAGGTGCTTCGGTGCCCGGCTGCTTTGAGAAGATAGAAGGGGCAGGCCCAACATTACTAGGCTGCGCGGGGAAAGGTGAAGCTGCTGCGTTGCTCGTTTGAGAAGAGGGGAAGAATGACATCGCGGCTGGTGCCGCCGGAGCACCCCAGCTAAAAGACGGCGCTGCGGCGGGTTGGTTCGTCGTAGGCGCAAAAATAGACGGGGTAGTGGTCGGTACTTTTCTTGTGGACTCATCATCGCTATCAATGAAGCCTCCGAGTTTTTTCAGCGGCGCGGTTGGAGTGGGCGCACCAAATATAGGAGGCTTTGTAGCCTCTTGGGCTGGAGCACCCCAGATATTCTGCTGTTGGGTCGGTCCCTTTCCAAAGGCTTGAACTGAAGACCCCCAGATATTATTATGCTGTGGTGGTGGTTTGGCAAATGTACTAGATCCATCAAAGCCGGAGACAAACAGGGAGTTACTGTCATCTACTATTGGGGTCCCGGCATCCGCGAAGGCGTTGTGGTATATGCAGGCCGGCAGAGTCTTCTGCCCACGCTTCACTTCCACCAATTTCTTCGAGTGCGGCTGCTTGATCTTCGTTTCCGGCTCCGTTAATGAGCTCCCAGAATTGAAATCAAGGTAAGCTTCCTCTGGCCCCTCCTTGATATACAACCCGTGGCCTTCGATAAATGCTTCCGCGTCGTCGAGTGTGTCGAAGTGGAGATAGGTGTTCAGTGTAGGGAGCGTCCAGTCTGTTGTTTGCTCTCTCTGTTTGCGATATGCCGAGAGTATCGTCATCAATGCCGTCTTCCTAACGCTATTGAAATGGATCTCTGCAAAACAAGCTGTTGTGTAGGAGACTTCAGGTTGGCGGATAATTTTAAAGAATCGGCTGTACATATTCAATGCGATTTCGCTGGCGGACTGTGGCTTTAAGGGGCCATTGATTTCCCAGATATTGTGGAGGCATTCCACAAGTGCTGTAGCAGTCTGAATTTCATCGCTTTCCCAGAAATCCTTGCCCCAGTCTTGAACAGCTTCCATCATGGCCGGGTTGCGGGCGTGGTAGATCACAAAGTATGCCCGAAATTCGGCCTCGTTGTCGCATTGGATATTCTGAGACTTGCAGTCTTCGTAGGTATGTATCAAAGACAGCAGAGTCCTGCCAAGCTGTTCGATTTCTTGGTGCTCGGAGAAATCGTCGGAAGTATTGTAAGGGTTGGACATCTGATGCAAGGCGATGACATGGAACCTCGCTATCGTCTCCAGACAGTATACCTCATCGATGTAATCCGCCGCAGTGAGAGACGCCTGTTGAAATGTGAAGTCGCGACGTATTGAACGAGTGCGATCCCAAAGGAAGTTATGGACTGTCGCAAGCCTATTTTCGTCGCCGAGGACATCCTGAATCAGATAGTCCAGGGTTTTCCTCAGCGCAGAGGGCATGCGGATATCGCTTGGGAGTGGTGCATCCTGGCCTGCAGATGAACGACCGTAGGCCTTTATCATTTTTTGAGGGGCGGGCCAGAGAGTTCCATCAAATGCTAGTTCTTTTTCTAGGTTCTTCACGTCATGTTCCATAATCCGAGTAATCTGTTCGAACCTCGGGCACATCCCATCACAAGTTCCTTTGAAGTCGATAGCTTCACTGAGCTTCTTTGGCTTGTCCGGGTCGTCAATAAGGCCCTTGTTCATCAACATCGTTCGAACTTTGGCGCGGTATGCCTTGGTGGTGTTCCAGAATCCTTTAATCGCATCCTTCTCACTGGGATCTCCAGGGCGCTCCGTTGGCCAGTCCGGATAAGTCGAAAGCCCATTCTGTTGTAGAGTCTCCTCAATTTTCGCAGTATGGTCATCCGGATCGGATGCGCTTGTCGTTTGGGATAGCTTGCTCTTGGGAGGCGCTGACCCAGGTTTCTTCGAGATGGTGAATGGCTTCTGTGGTTGTGGTGCATTCTTGTCTTGCGCCGGTGGGCTGGAGAATCGCACTGTTTTGTTTTTGAAAGCTCCTCTTGCTTCTGGGGTGCCTCGGAGGCTTGCGCTGCCACCTCTTGGTTGTCCGCGCTGCGATCGTTTGGCAGCGTTCGCATTCCGTTCGGCCTCAAATGAATTCTCGGTGGCCGGCTCGGGGGTAGAATCTGCACGTAGGTTTGAGTATGTGCATCGGCTTACATGTGCATTTGGCGTGTAACACGTGAATGGAAGTTTGCGTGAAAGCGCCGCAGGATGATCAACTTTGACCTAATGTTTGGGCTCGATCGGGATCCATTGGGCAGGTGCTGGACCCCGATGAAACGGGAATGCTTTTCGGATGAACTTACTGGAGGAGCCCGTTGATCGTGCAGCTCCCCTCCCTCGCCCTCTGAAAGATGAACCCCTCGTGCCGGCAGGCGTGCCACGCGACCCGCGGTTTGAAGCGCCGCGCTGCATTGTTTATTGTCGCTGGAGCCGCAGTTCAAAGGAGTTCATCGTTCACAAACGATCGGGAAGGGGAGATGTGCCGTCTTGTGCCATTCGTCGACTATCGAAGGAGAAATAGCGTCGTGTGTGGCGATGGCGGGAGAGTCGTTATCTATTGTTTGGTGATTGAGCTCTTGAGTCGCATCTTGAGGTTGAGTACCTGATCTGGCGGCGCCAAGATTCTACTGTGCATAATTCTGCCACCGCCCTTACAAGCTGCGGTATGGATCTTTAGAATATTAGAATTTATATATTGCAACACAGAGTAATCCGAGTCTTAATCTGATGAATTGGTATTTTTTTTAATTCTAGGCTTCCATACTTATCGGGAGGAAATAGTGAAAACTAAAACACACACCAATATTATATAAACTCACATAAAATATAAATTAAACGTCATATTAAATTTACTGTATATTTTAAAATAGCTTCATTCTGCAACCAGCAGCCCAGAAAAGGTATCTTCCCATCCCAACACTTGCCCCTTTTGTATAGCCTCTTGTGTAACGCCCAGCTAATCGACAACAAAAATAGCAAATATAGACCATTCAGCCAAGTTATCCACGAGTTCATCCCAGTCCGAAATGACCTATTTCTCTTGACGTTGTATCAGATGTCGGCTTTTGAAATATCCTTCCATAAAATCACCCTTGACATATTATTTATCTCATCTGCAAAACTGTCAAAATAGCTGTCCGGTACATATCCACTGTACATCGCCTCTGTGGACCAACTGCGAGTTCTTGTTGCCCTGCTTTCGTAGCCAGGGATGAAGCTCAATGCCTCTTCAGTAAGGAGGCTGGGTTGTTCAAGCTGCGTCTGACTTGAATCCACATAATCAGGTTGAGTGACTGCATTGCTTGAGGACTGGCTGAGCCTTCTGGATTTCTTAGACTGAGACCGCTGTGAATTGGCGCGAGCTGCTGGCGCTTTCCCAAAAAGGTCTGTAGGCGACACCTCTAGGACCCTCTTGAGTAACGTGCGCGCACGCTTGCGGCTTGGAGATGTATATGACGAGACATCTCCATCTTTCACGAACAGTTCCCCAGATTCATTGAGGGTATTGATGATCTGCTGTTTACTTCTCTGTGTTGCCTCTCTGGCACGAAGATACCTATGCGAATTCTTACGAGTGTGCCTATCGAGGCTGAAATACACTGACGCTGTATAGTCACTCGGTCTCCTAGAGCGATGCCTTTCCTTTTGGGATGCTTGATGCGGCTCATCGGAGCTCGCTTGAACCTGACTTGAGGGGGTCGTAATCTTGCGTTTGGGCAATCCATTGCGAGGGATGTATTCGACCGCGCGGTAGGTATCCTTTCGAGGTACCCACCCTTCGATAGATCGCATGTAGAGACGTTCAAGCTCACGGCTAATCTCTGAAGGGCCGGTGAACCAGCTATGCGCAATCGCATCGTCGGCGGTCATTCGATGGGCGGGGTCAAGGACCAGGAGCTTTGTCAAGAAGTCCTTGGCTTGATCGGTGATGCCTTCGAGATGCGGCCAAGTTTGGTCAAGCCTCGCCGTAATATCCCCCTGGCTGATATGTTTCATCTCGAGGTATGAAGCAAGCGATTCCCCAGTCAACAAGCAGAATGCCACGATACCGAGAGACCACATGTCTACAGCTTTGGTATATGATGTTCCATTTAACCGCTCGGTACGATGGACTTCCCTGGCTCGTGTTAGCATTGAGTCGTGCTTTATGCAGGAACACGTACGGTGCAACATAATCAAAGGTTCCGACCAACGATTCCATTCTGTTCATCGCACGCAAGTTTGCTGCACAGCCAAAGTCGGTTAAGACAACGCGATACCCAACTGCCGTGTTCATCATCAGGATATTCTCGGGTTTGATGTCACGGTGTACAATCCCAACTGAGTGGAGATACTGTACAGCAAGAATAAGTTGCCTTAAAACGATCCGGGTATTTAGGTCCGTCAGATGGCCGCCATTTGCCGATACGAACGAGCATAAATCTCCGCCCGGAGCAAGTTCCATGAATAAATACCTAATGGTCAGATTATGAAGCACCGACAAATCTTGGGGACTTACAAGGTATCGTCAGAGCGAAAAGCTTTTCTCATGGCCACAATGTTCGGCTACAATGGTTAGCCGTTGCCATAGACTAGGTGGAATTTCACATACGTGGTTCACCCTGGTGAGAATCTCTATCTCACGTATGAGCCTTTGACCTTCTATTCTCCTTGTCTGTTCTCGTGGGGCGTTTGCCTGGCCGTCTTCCGAGGCAACTGCTGCTGCTCGGAGGTTGACCACTTTGCATGCAAGCTGTCTTTTCGTTGCTATTTCTTTTGCCAGGTATACCTTGCCACAAATACCACTTCCAAGAAGTCGATCGCTGATGGAATACCGCTTCGCGAACGACTGTAATAAAATTAGATAACGAATAAAAGGTCCCTATATGAACCTACCGCCGCCTCTTTCAGCTGAACCGCATCCATTCCTTCTCTCCGTCTCTCGACAGGCTGTTTGAATTTGAAGCTGAAGTCAGGCTTCAGTTTGATTTTGTCGCCGTCGCTGAGGAGGAACGGATAGCTCCGTACGTTGTTTCTCCCGATGAGATAACTGTTTATGTAAGTCCCATTTGCAGACCTTGTATCTTCGCAATAAAACATCGTCTCTGTCCCATCGGCATCTTCATATTGAATGCCGTAAATGCGAAAGTGTTTCTTTGAGATTAGCCCCGAGTCAATGTTCAAGCAGTTGCGCTCGTTCACGAAAATGCCGAGGTTATGGGAAGGTGGCTGGTCATCAGGTGTGCGATTCACAGTGAGCTGTTTGCCAGGATATAACTGTATATTGATTGCTAGAAATATCAGACGGAGAATATGTAAGTGGAGTAGAACGCCTACTCTTCCCAGAGATATCACTGCCGTTGCCTTTCGAGCGGAACACGAGGCTGGCAGCCATTGTGTTGGACGTAAGTAACGAAACCGAGGATGAGCTGATGGAATGGAAACGAGGGTTGTCAGGCCATAGATGGAAAAGTGAAAAATGAGGAAAAGGGACCAACAGGACCGGTCTTGTATATCTGGTGGTTCAGTGGGTGGCACGCCTGGGGGGATTACGAGAATAAGAAGGAAAGGATAGAAATGGAAAGGGACGATGACCCATAACACGTATGACAGATAGAGAGACAGATAGAGAAATAAGTTAATACTCCCTTATTGGTACAAACTGTTGAATGGCTGATCTGAATGGCTGGTCTTGGTAGCAAGCTGCCACTTCCCATGGTTGTCAGGAACCACGGAGACGCTACGAATGTCAAAGCTCCAGACGAACGACGCTACGGAAAGCTAAAATTAAGTGGAGACAAGCGACCTTACCACAACCACATGCATCAGCACTTTAACAGTTAAAATGTCCGAATGAGCTTGTACGAGGGAAAATATCATATTATTACAATTTTAATGTACAGTTACTAGAAGTCTAATCTCAATGCACAGTTACTGAAAGTCTGGTCCGTAAATATAGTTGCTATTAACGGTTACTGTTGGTGGAGACACTGTGCGAGCATCATAACAGCTAGAATGTCTGAATGAGCTCGCACGAGGGAAAATATCATATTATTACAATTCTAATGTACAGTTACTAGAAGTCTAATCTCAATGCACAGTTACTAAAAGTCTGGTCTGTAAATATAGTTGCTATTTACTATTACTGCTAATATAGACACTATAAGAGCATTAAATTATATTGTATACTGTATGTCACGTGCCTTATAATAATCACTCTAGCGACTTAGATGAAGGAAGGAATAGAATATGTCAAATCATGGTGATAGCAACTAAAAGCTCTATTCGTAGACATGGTAACTGAAAGCTTCACTAGTTGGCATAGTGACTGAAAGACTCATCTACAGGCATAGTTACTATTGATTCCCACTCCTCGTACAGACGCTATAATGAGCTTTACGGGTAAATGACATCGGTATGACATAGTTACATCACGTGAACCGAAAATCCTATATTCAAACTCCGGAACTGTAAATGAGTTTATGTAAAAGAGTATTATATTATGGCAATTGAAATCTACAGTGACTATCAAGCCATACATATAGGTACAGTGGCTATTGTCCGCTACTTCTCGTAAAGACGCTGTCGAGTCTGACAGCTGGAACAGCCCATAATGATATCTATTACCACGTGACGCAACCACCGTAGGGCAAGACCTATCGCTTGTCAATTCGGCGCTAGCGAGACACTCAATTATCAACCCTCGCTTCTCACCACAACATCTTCTCTCCTTCACCATCAACTTCACCAGCACAAGTCTAACAAGAGTATGTTATACAACTTCCAATTGCTTCATTGACAATGCTAACAGCCTGTAGTGAGAGCTAAGTGGCGTAAAAAGACTAGGCTTACATCCACTTAGCTGCCATGGTGTGCTAGGACCCACATTCCCGCCATTAGCGTTAACGCTAATGGCTGGGCAATAATTAGCGGCACGACCGAAGTTACGGTGTGGCAGGCACAGTACCGCAGTCACGGTACAGCAGTCACAGTACAGGTAAGTCAATTACAGCTATTCGCCCTTCCCTTACCCAACGATGGCCCAAGACGAAAGCAGAGAAGGAGAAGGCACGCCTACAGGACGTTGCTGGCAACACCACCAGCTACCAGCCACATACCTCAACGAAAGTCCAGTTAGTCGACTCTGCCAACCGCGACCACCTTTGTTTGCGATGGCAATGGTAGTCACGGGATTAGTCACGGGATCAGTCACGGGATTGTATGATACTGTTTGTAAGTAATTCTCTCACCGTCTCTTTAAGCTTCAAATCATCTCAGGCGATCGAATCACCTCAGGCGATTAGAAGCTTCGTAATGGTAATTGCAGAGTAATGGTACAATCTAATGGTACTGTAGTCACAGAAGAATGGTATAGTCCTGTGATTACATAGTCACGGGATTGTAGTCACGGGATCTGCAAGATATGGAGACAGAGCAAGTTGAATTAATTTATGGGCAAAAGATCTATATACCATGTTTGACCCTCGAAAAGATCCATCTACCACGCGCTAACTATTAATAGATTTCCTCCGCCAAGCCGGCTCACCGCCTCCACCTCGCTGGCGCCACCTCGCCGTCGCCAACCCCCACCATTTCTGCCCTCATCGTGGCCTCCAGCTCGCTGCCGCCACTCCTCCCCCCCTAAAAGCCCTCTCCGAAGAGGCCCCCTAATGGCCTCCCTTGCGGAGCTCTCAGTGCCTATTGATGGCACTGAGTTTGCCAACATTGACGCCCTTATCTACGCCTTGGATAATTAGGCCGTCAAGCACAAGTTCTGCTTCCGGCTCTCCCGGCGAGACAAGAAGAAGGCCATCTTTGTGTGCCCGGAGGAAGGATGTAGGTGGCGCTGTTTTGCCAGCCCCCGCGACGACTTGTGGGTGCTCGTCATCCAAAACGACGAGCACTGCTGTGCTGGCCGGGGCCAGCGCAAGTTCTCGTCTTCTTCGAAGAAGACTTGGCTAGACCCTATAGTCTCCCGTCACTTAAATGTGACAAAGGACACTACGCCAAAGGCTATTGTTAAGCTCCTCCGTGTTCGATTCGCAGAGGAGCTTGACTATAAGAGGGCGCAGGAGTGCCGCCTACGCCTTCTTGACAGCGATATAGGCGCACAACGGCATAGCTTTCAGCTATTGCCGGCCTATATGGAGCTCCTCGAGACAATGTCTCCAGGAGTCCATGTTGACCTCGCCCGAGGTCAACATAACCGATTTCAGCGGTTCTTCGTCTGTCCCCCTGTGTCAAGGGGGACGTTCTCACTCTGCCGGCGCCTTGTTGCTGTTGACGGGACCTTTTTGAAGGCCCGTTTCGTTCTTACCTTGCTGCTTGCTGTTGGCATTGATGCTAACGGTGAGAACGTACCCCTAGCTTGGGGCGTCGTTGAGTCTGAGAACTCAGACTCGTGGGGGTGGTTCCTCCGCCACTTGCGCTGGGCAATTCCAGAGTTTGTGACGGAGGAAAGCACCCTCATCTCAGACCGAGACAAGGGGCTTGCGGAAGCCGAGAGAGGCCTTGGCCCGAAGGTGGCGGTAGCTTCGTGCTGCCACCACCTTCTAGGCAACTTCACAGACAAGTTTGGCCGGGCTCTCTCTCCTGTCTTCTGGAGGATCGCCCGAGCGAAGACTCGAGCTGTCTTTGACGCCGAGATGGAGGGTCTCCGGGAGGTAAAGCCGGCTGCAGCTACCTACCTTGCGGAAAGCGAGCCCCAGAAGTGGGTAGATTGCTTGTTTCGTGGGCGCCGATACGCCCACGATACAAGCAATATTGTTGAGAGTCTTAATAAGACTCTCAAGGCTGACCGGGAGCTTCCGATTTTAGAGCTCCTTGACGCAATCTGGCATCGAGTGATGCAGATGCGGGCGACAAGGTTGATGGCTGCTACAGTAGCCATCAATGAAGGCCGAACGACGACCCCCTTTGTTGAGGGGATCGTTAACCAGAGTAGGGTCTGGGCTCAAAGCAATCGAGTCCAGATCTCGACTCCAACATCAGCACGGGTCGTACAGTCAAACCAGACTGCACACCTTGTTGATATTGCAGCAGGAACTTGCTCCTGCCGTGAATATCAAGCTAACGGCATCCCGTGCGGACACGCTGTTGCCTTGATATTGGCTACCGGCCGACAGGTAGGTGAATACCTACCTGTGGGGATGTCGGCGGCTCAATGGGCGGCCGCCTACCTTGTCCCCTTGCCGCCGGTCGACGTGACTGGCCTTACTGTCACGGACCTCCCGTGCGAGCCCCCAGTGACACGGGTCCCACGAGGGAGGCCGAAGAAGGAGCGTGTCCGGCGGGAAGACGCTCGCTGCCCTCGAGGGCGGCGAGCTACTCGAGACCACGGGGGCCTCCTCCCCCTTGGGGCTATCGTTGCTGCTGTCCCCGACTCCGTCCGGAGTCGCTGCTCGACTTGTGGGGAGCCGGGGCACAACGCGCGGCGTTGCCGCCGCCCCCATCAGTAAGGGACAGCGAGGGAGGGTGCCTACGGGGGTTCTACGATGGAGGAAAAAGGGGGCTACAGTGAAGGAAATGGGGGGGTCGACAGCAAGGTAGCGACAGCGAGGTGGCTCTCGGAGGGTTCGGAGGGTTCCGGAGGTCACGTGTTAGGTAGATAGATCTTTTCTTCGGAAACAGGGTATATAGATCTTTACAGGGGTCAAACATGGTATATAGATCTTTTGCCCTTAATTTATTACAACTGATATAATTCTCACAACCTCTACTTTTTAGAAATCGAATCGCCTAAGTGATTCGAAGCATATTCCTTGTTCCCTTGTTCCCCTCTCACCCCCCTCCCCTTGTTCCCTCATTCCCTCGTCCCAATTCACCCCCCTCCCCTTGTTCCCTCATTCCCTATTTCCTTGTTCCCTCGTTGGAGAGAAAGTATTCGGAATGGCTGAAAAGGAGAAGATTTGAGGGCCTCGTAACCACGAATGTATTTTAAGACTGCGCTGATGGGGCTAACGGGGGAATGTAAGACTTGTGATGGTGGCCAATTAGAGAACAGGGAGCCGGCAGTGGAGTCGGAGTCCTCCACAAAGGGTTTCGGCGACTGATGTCACCCCTCTTGCTCTCTCGTCCTGTCTTCGTATACTCCCCCTCTCGTTCTCTCGTTCTGTCTGTCGTGTATACTTCCCCCTTCGTTCTCCCACTCTCTCGTCCCCCAGTCTCCGTTCTGCCTCATAGTATAGGCTTCGAATCGCCTCAGGTGATTCGAATTAAACACGACAAGTCTGCCTAATGTCCGAGTTTGAAATTGAAATTGAAATGTCAATGTACGTGTAGAAGTTGGAGAGTCGGTATCGGTCGGCGTGACTTGGCAAGATAAAGCGACTCCCTTCCCCTTCCCAACGTCAATCTGTCAGGCGCGCCAACCAAGGTACACTCGTCACTCGGAACTTCGGGTACATCTTACGCACCACCCATCGCATCCTTCCCAAAATACACCTTTCCTGATTAGCAACGCTACTGCAGGGGTACCGAGACTAAGTCATGTCAACTCGTGCATATCAACCTCGTGCCTGTGCTTTTTGTGCTGACGGACGTTACACATTGCCAACGATGGCAGCAACCACAACACGAAGCCAGAGAAGATGAGGGCACGACTGTAATGGCAACCCTCCTAGCCAGCCACCAACACAGGGCGAGTTAGGCTGGCTGGCTGGCTGTTTGTGCGATAACAGACACGATATTCACAGATTTAGAGATGTGTAATGGAGTAAAGTGAGTCAAGTTTGTTTTATTGTAGCTATAGTAGTTCTCGCTCCCTCTCTTCAAGCTTCGAATCACCCGAGGCGATTCGAAGCATATATGCTGCTGTGCATATTTGTAGACTTTGAGGCGTTGAGTCGTGAGTATCGGAAGATGTGTAGGTGTATGTCGGCATGTCAGTGCCTCCAGAGATCAGAGTTGGATTGTACCTTCCATATTAATGTAAGAACGTCGAAGTCTACACTTCTCCCACCTCCCACCTCCCACCTCCCACCTTCCATTCTCACTTTCCCTTCGCACCTTCCACCTCACCCTCCTCTCGCTTAACCCTCCCTCACCCACCTTCATAAGCCTCCCACCTCCCACCTCCCGCACTTTATCTTTTACTCCTCATCTGTCGTCCCCTCTTCCACCTTCACTTCCAGTCAGTCCACAACACAAGTACGCCTTTGGTCAGTTAACTCTTTGATTGTCTCTCCAACTCTGTCGCTCGTTTCTCTGTCTCTGTCTCTTACCTGTCTCCTTTCCTATCCGCTTGTTCTGTCCCCTATACCCTTCTTCTGTCCCTGTCTCATAATGGCAGACCTCGATGACTACAACTCGGATGAGGACATAGTCCTCATACCCGAGGAGGAGTCCTCGCGAGGCAAACAACTCGCAGACAAGATGCTCGAGTCAGCGCTGAGGCACAGAAAAGAGTCGAAGCAATCACATGCGAACCTCAGGCACGTCTTCGAGAACGTGCTCACTGATCGTTTTTACAAGGTCTGGTCGAACCGATGGGATTCTTGGTACACGGGCGTACTCCGCCAACAACAGTCTACCCCAACAACGGAGTCCCTATGCCGCTTTATTACAAGCATCACACATACAGCGTGTGAAGAGAAAATCAGCAAGCGGAGAGAGAGCGGCGTGCCTGGCGTTGAATGGATTCAGCGAGGCATTAGTGCGGTTATCGTTACCATACGCTTTCGCAATGAGAACTGGGAACCAGCTCCAAACGCTGGAAGCCACATTAAGGCGACGATAAATACACTGCTCCAGAATGAGTTCCTGACCAGAGACCCAGTACGGGAAAAGGCCTGGGTGACTATGAAAGTTGTTGAAAAGCTCGCCCTTCAACACTTCACCTACCACCTCTGTACAGAACCAAAAAGTTGGACGGTCGCTATCATGCGTATTTTGTCCTGGACACTGCAAACAGCTGTGGATGGGCGCTGTGGGGATGTCACCCTGACAAAGGGTCATTCAGGTATCCTGAATACTCTTCTATGGTCAGATGTTAGAATTCGCATCAAGTCAGGGAATATTGAGAACCTCCTTGTTGCATTGACACTCAGAAACTCCAAACACAACCGGTATGAAATTACCCCTCAACTACTCCCTATTTAACATATACAAGCACTAACATAATAAATAGCGGGATCATATCGAAACAGACTGTCAAGTTGATTCCAACAATTAACGACACGAATCGGAATACAATCAATGTCGCATTTCTCCTGCTCATCCACGGGCTCCGTAATGGAGTCTTCCAGCAAGATGATATCAACGGGTTAATCCAGGCGGCACACGGGAACGACGGCTATATCAAATATAGGAACGATGAGGTTCTAAGGCGCCCAGTTATATCACAGATTGCGAATAATGGACATGAGCTGATCCAAGACAAACCAGCCCCATCCGAACAGGTCACCAACTCCCTGCGAATCTCTGGAGACATTTCAGGTGTTGAAGCAAAACTAACCTCGCATGACTTGAAGAGGGGTTATGTGAGGGACTACGTCTACACGCCGGCCCTGAAGAACAACGCGAGGGCAGACGTCGCCCAGAACGTCAACCATTCCAACAAGACGCGTGGAGACGGTGTCACCCAAACGTATGTAGGACCGAATGCCCTATCGGGGTTTCAACATCGACTGGAGAATGGTTATGAGGATAATTTCATGAGTAATTTTGGTGTCAAGTATGGGACACAATACAAAAAGGCAAGACTTACGACCGATGAGGTGGATGCTGAGTTGAAGACTGGCGAGGACAGTAAGGACAACAATGCTCGGCAGAGAGCGGCGTGGAGAATCCATGATAAGAGATACCAAGATCACTGCCGAGGGAAGTCCCTGACTACTGCTGCCTTGGCTACTTCTGCCCCGACTGGTGCTGCCCCGGCTACTTCTGCCCCGACTGGTGCTGCCCCGGCTACTTCTGCCCCGACTGGTGCTGTCCCGACTACTGCTGCTGCCCTGGACAGCGAGGCAATCGCCTCAGGCGATTGCCTCGCAGCAGACGCACCTGACGCCAGTGCCTTGGTGGCACAGATATTGTTCGAAGAAGAGATCAGCGAAAGTGAAAGAATTACTATCGAGGCCTCCTTGGGCCAAGGAAATGCCGGCACCGTTGATGAAAGGTTGACCGGAACAGCAACTGAATTTATATCACAGTTTGCTACAATCAAATCACTGTCTGAGAGAATCGTCACAGAGAGGAGGCAGCACCCTGCAAAGTCGGGGAAGTTTTTTCTATTTAGGAAGTGCCCTTACTTTGAGGTATGTGGCGTCGAAGCGATCGGAATAACGCACCTACAGGTGCATATGGCAACCTGCGTCGGCCGCATCCCCCAGAGCAATCCTGATCCCGAGGCGAAACAACACAAGTGTAGTACATGTGATAAATCCTTCCTTAATATTCACGCACGGAATTACCATGTTACGAAAGAACACAAGTGGTCTCCAAAACAGTGTAAGGATGCAGAAATGTGCGGGTTTACCCAGCTATGGCCCTCAGCAACGGCGCTTGGAAGTCATCGACAAAAATACCACTCGTCATTCATTCAAACTACCTGCCGTTATCCTGGGTGCATATTCCCGAAGCTATACACCCTGAAGGATTCATACAAGTATCACCTCAGGTCAGTCCACGGTATCCATGGAGCGACGGAACAGAACAAGTACTTTGCTGCTGAGAAGAAGTAATGGCAGAGATGGAGAGAAGCGGCGTTAAGATGGCACGAGGGATGAGTGTGGGCGATGGGGAGCCTGGGAAGGGAGAGCGTAGGGGGCTTAGGGGGCAGACGACGTTGATAGGAGGGGGGGTAGGGGAGAGAGAGAAGGGAGTTGGGAGAAGGGATAATGATTGCTAAAAGCGAGGCTATGACGCAACATATATATATATATACGCAGATGCTTGAAGTAGACTTACTCTTGGAAGAGGATTATTATTAGGGGCTATACAGATTACCTGAGGTCATCACTTAGCTCTGGCATTTATATAGCTTCAACATTCACATAGCAGCAATAAGACATGTCCTTGAGACAACAACAACGTGCATTATCTCTATTGATTGTGTATCCGAGCCCACAGTTTACGCTATAAGCTCACTCCCCACCCCTCCCCATCGGCGCATCCTTTCCATATCGTCCTCCCCGTAACCATCCCCCCACCCAACCCCCCATTCCCTACATCTGTTGCTTGCCTGCGCCACCGACCACCGACCACCGACCACCGACCACCGACCACCGACCACCGACCACCGACCACCGACCACCACCGACCACCGCCGACCACCACCGACCACCGACCCCCCAACCCCCAACCCCTAAGACTCCTCCTCAAGCCCAGCGTGCTCTGGGATTGCTATTGCTGCCAAACGATATGGCATGATCAGTCGGATACGCTTTGGCTTTTCCTCATCGCTGCGTACAAGAGGCTGCATTAAGTAGGATATGGCGTCCGTCTTCTTCCCCTGCACTTTCATGATCTCAATGTCGACTTCACTATTCTAGGCGAATAGTTGCACAACTGTGACATCCTTCTTCTGCCCCTGGCGCCAGGCGCGCCCAATGGCCTGGCTTTCTGAGGAGAGGTTCCACCATATCTCGGCTAATACCACAACACTCGCCCCTGTGATGTTCAACCCCACTCCCCCAGAACCTGCTGTGATGAGTAGAGGCACCGAGGGATGACAAGTCTGAAACCGGCTCTCCACTTAAAGTCTTGCTTTCGGGTGTATAGTGCCGTCGTATCTAAGCGGTTTGATGCCGTAGTACCGTTCCATCGCTTCAGCCATGATGTCGAGATGGCGGACATACATCGAAAATACGACAATCCTCTCGGTAGGCTTAGATGCGTGGATTTCCTTGTACACTTCTAGGAAGCGCCTTAGGCGATTAGCATTCGACAATATGTCTGGTTCTAGGTGCAGCCTCTAAAGCCACGCCTGTTGGTCCTTGCCACTGCGGGCTGCGCTGTCAGCTCTAATAAGGGTTTGAACATGGTCTTCGATGTTGTTGTTACCGCCATCATCTTCTTCCTCTACTTTCTCGTATACTAGTTTTAACTCCGCATAGAGAATCGGGTGGAGGGACAACAGAAGTGCTTAGATAGCGAGCCTAAGCCTCCCACCCCCCTCTTTCTTCTCGTCGCCACCTTTCCCCTCTTCCCCCCTCGACGACATGGTTATATGGTACTTCGTTATTAACATCTCGACTTAAGCCTTGTGCTTCGGCGGGATATCAAACAGAGCCTGGCTCCTTGTGCACGGTGACAGGTGTATCGTGGATGGAGGGCGTGCGATGGTGAAGGCCATCATGAACTTCTGCAGAATCCCCATTTGGGTAATACTCAGAGGAGCAGGCGCATCGTCATAGTCATTTGATGAAAAAAGCCTCATGAACTCTGCGTCCGACGTAACTGGGTGGCCCTTTATAAAATCGAAGTACCTAGCAACATCATACCAGATGTTATGCGCTAAAGTCCTACTCAGAACTATGGTTGCTTCAAAGTAGAGGGCTTGCAGTGCACGGTGGCGAGTGCCACTGCGCTTGTTAGCCACTTGGGCCTTATCAAGGATCAACCTCTTGATTAGAACCCCTAGTATTCTCTACATGTTAGAATGTAAGGCGGAAATGGGCCTCTTTGGCACCTTAGTGATTCCTTCGGCGTCCTTAACGTAATCATCAATGAGAGACGAGAGGTCCCGCATGTGTCTGTGACTCGAATCGATTTGTTCGTATGTCGTGATCACAACATCCGGCCTCTCTCGTAGAAGATCGTGGGCGGTTAGTTGCTTGCCCTTTGACTTGCTCCCTAGTACGACAACCTTGGGCGCATAGCCCTACAAAGCTGTTAGCATAGATAATATTCTCTCAATAGATGTAACATACCTCCTTGTATGAATTCTGGATGGTTTGTTCCCACTGGGAACAGACCGACTTCGGGCATACCATAACGGAGAAACCGTCCCCTCCCCGCACTTGCTCCACAGCTAAAATAGCGAGGAGGGTTTTTCCGAGTCCCATACCGTCACCGCAAAGTATGCCATGGAATTTGGATACGCAAAGGAAGTGTGCCTAGGCGGCACCTTTCAGTTGGTGCGGGTGAGGTGTGACCGCCATGTTCGGAGGGATTTCCATTAGTGGGACTTCGAATAAATTCTCCTGTATAACTTATTAGCATAGGCGCAGATATCATATAAATGAACTTACAATATGCCGGTCCCAGACGCACCCTAAGTACTCGTCCGCATGCACATAGTAACCCTGGACGTGGAAATAGTGGTGCGAATACGTCACCTTCCCCTCGTAATCTCCAAGGGAGATGTTATCGTTATTCGTAGATTTGAATTTAAGAGGTAGTATTAGCTTCAGCTCATTGATGCTGTCCCCATCACCTGAGGTGATGGGGTTGGCGTCAGCGTTGGCATCGACTGGTGCTTCGTCCCCATGGCCCTAGTCAATTTTCATAGCCTCTCCAGCATCATTGGCGCTAAGTGGTGTGCCGGCATTGGCGTCGGCGTTGGCATTTTCATCGGCATCATCGACTGGTGCTTCGTCCCTATGGCCCTGATCAATTTCCATGGCCTCTCTAGCATCATTGGCGCCAAGTGGTGTGCCGGCATTGGCATTAGTGTTTGCGTTGGCGTTGGCGTTTGCATTTGCGTCACCAACCTTCAACGCCGATCTGCTCGCTAGGTACATCTCTCTATCGGCAGCACTCTGGCTTTAATCAAAGAGCCCAAGTCCATGCTTGATGTGCTCGTCCAAGCTGAAGTATGACTTGTGTTCAGCAATGCCGGCTACATGACTAGTCGCGGGCTCGCCGATCTAGCGGAGAAGCTGAATAGCCTCATTAACGCCGAAGCTGTCTAATGCCACCTCCAACTTCAGTTTTTTCTAAGCAGGCTCCATAATGGGTAAACGACGTCGTAGACAAGAGGGCAATAGGTAGACAGAGAATTGAAGATAGAAGAGAGTAGATGCAAAGCAGCAACGATGTTGTAGCTCATAAATGAATGATAAGAGGGCAAGGGATAGGCGGATAGTGAAAGGTGAAGGACAAGAGGTGAATCCAAGTAACTAAGCGAAACAACAGATTCACTTTGGATACTACTCCCTTGCCACCCTCAGGCAAATACATTTACTTGCTCCACTTCTACCTGCAAGAACAATCCGATCACCACCTACAAACTACAACCAAAAGGGCTTGCTGCCAAAAGAATCACAGAGGTTTCCTTCATTCTCTCATAGCTTAGCAAGCTACGCTCAACCTCCCTAGCAGCCTCCAAACTACTACTCGATCCCATCTTTTATTTCCAGTCCGAATCCTACTAACAAACTCCAGCCGGTCGTTGCTCTACTATCCCCTCACCCCTACCTAGACGGATTCAATATAGAATGCGTCCTTGAAGCCCTACATAATGCCTAAAGCACAAGAGGCAAGTATAATCAAACTCTATTATATTATATTTAATGCTTATATTTATACAGGATGTTGGCGATTAGGAGTATGATCCAAAGAAGGACGAAGATGGGCCTGAGACTGATGAGGAGAGCGTTGCTCTAGAGGAGTACGATCTGGCGGTGAACTAATATGAAGTGATAGACCACGATGGGAACGTTCAGGTCTTCGATGGACCGGTACTCACCGAAGAGGAGGCCCTGCAAGAGGAGGAAAGGGTGGCGAAGGCAGCATTGGCAGATAAACGGTTTGCTCAGATTACGGACAGAAGACTTCTCCGTTTCTCGACGGTGTTTAAAAGAGGCAAGGCAGCGGCCGACATGCCACAGAGATCTTTCAACTTCAGTGATTCCGCCAAGGATCAGGTTGCTGTTGCAAAGTCTTGGATTGAGTGTGATGCCGGTGGATATGTTGCAGGCCCTAGAAACAATGGGCGTAAACGGCTACGGCCAATGGAGCTGAGCGAAGCGGATCAGGTAGAGGCCGAGAAGACGTGCAAATGCCCAATCTGCGCATCCAGAAGAAAGTTTGCTTGTTTTGTTGACTAGTCTGTGGAAAATGACAGAAAGCTCCGATCTAGAAGAAAGCTGCCATAGCAGCTCGGTGTTTGGATCAATAGGATGGGGATAAGGGTAGAGGAGAGGAGGGGGGAGAGGAAGGACGGAGGGGGAGGGGGACAGAGGAAGGGAGGGATAGAAGGGATGAGAGGGGTAGGGCAGAAGGACTGACTCGGCAGTTAATGGGATGATTGTGCTCCTCTATTTGTGGCCGGTTGACACAGCTGGGAATGCAGTTTAGGTAGTGGCCCTACTCTGAAATACATCACTGACACCCCGACTTTATTATGCTCATCTTAATGCGACGTGAAAGCTGGGTTCATTTCTCAATATAGTCTACGACTTCGGCTTCCATTTCCTTACTAGTTGTCTGCCTCAATTCCGCCTTCCATATAAATACACCCTAATCCACTCCCCTGCTCCGGCGCACACTTCTTCGCTCTCCGTCGCCTTTCTGCCTTCGCCCCCCTTCCCCCAATCTGTATCGTTCCATAGCTTCACCCCCCATCCAACACAGCAGAGTAACCATCTCGCCCATCTCATCTGAGGCCGCTGGGAAATATTTTGCGATGTCGGCCTCGATCAAGCTGCCTAGCCACCACATCAAACCTATCGGATCGCCTCAGGCAATCTTCAACCTCTCCAGTATTTAAATTATCTCTTCAACTATTGCAAGTATCCCTCTCTCCTTGTACTTTTCGCGCGCCTCTGTGTGACGCCCTTGCATCATCTAGTACATCTTTGTAGCGTCAACATTAAGGGAATCCGTAAACAACTCCCATATGTCATGTGGAGAAAGAATGGTAGCCTAGTCGCCGTAGGCGTCTTTTGCCTGAGCATTGAACTTTTTAGCAGCCGCCACAGCACCCTTTAGAGCTGTAAGTACAGCAGATAGAATTTCTTTCAGCCCCTAGGATTGTTATGTTGACACGGGTGCGGATTCCATTAGGCCAATCACTCTATGGACTGTCTCCAGGGCAATTTTAGCGACGGCGTCTTGTTTACTCTCCTGGCTGAGCGAAAAGGATGCTTCCAGGATGAATGGTCTCACAACTCGATACTTGACGAATATCTCCTCCTTCTCCAGTTCCTTTCGAATTCTCATAATGTCTTCTGTTGTAAGAGTAGCCTGTACAGGCCAGACAGCCATGAATTGCGCGACGAAGTCACAGGCGTCATCCTCAGTGAAAGTCTCGGTGACATCTAAAAACAGACGGATGGCACCCATCTCTGCTGCTGGTGCATGCTTCAGATCTTCATCTCCTCTCTTAAGGACTTGGATCATTTCGTGGACATACCACTCTTCTCTTAATTGCTTATAGCACGTCATAAGCATTAGTAACTCGTTTGTCACTGCTTTATCCTGTTGAATTAGGACCTTTGTTGTGTTTTTTGTAGCCTTGACTTTGTTTCTAAGATCCACTCCAGCCTCTGTAGCATCTACACCTGCGTCCAACCCGTCTGCAACTGAGACTTCACACACTTTCCCGTTCCATTCCTTAATTCTAGATTTTAGAGCCGTTGCAGCCGTCCGGAAATAGTGAACGAAGAATACATCCTTTGTTTGAATAGGGTATGGCTTTCGGAAGTTGTCTTCTCTATGGAGCAGAACAAAGTACTGAACGTTGATAGGTGCAGCCTGAATCATTGGGGCTACGACCCATAACTTCCTCGCCCTAGATATGGTGACAAGTAGTTGGTTGGCTACATCGCCGACTGTCCCCTTCTTGCTTAATTCCTTATGCGCTTTATGGTGGAGGGTGCTATCCTTGTAGTAGGCAATGCCAACAATTATATATGGCTTCGGACCTTTTTGTGCGCTGCTGCGGTCTTCAATAACCTCATCTAGGGTAATCTCGATAGCATCGTAGAATGCGCTTTCTTCTTTTGCTGCGCAAGATTTCACCTCTGTCTCCCACGAGACAGAGGTGTAGTCGTTGGCCTGCACGTATATGTAATCTTCCTGAACCTCGATTGGGGTGGCCTAGCCGTGGATGTTAAATGCGTACTCCTACAACTGGGACTTTTGCTCTGGTGCTGGCGCCATTCTTCAGTTAATCGCCTGAGGCGATTGTAAATAGCTTCACTGGCAGTTCAAGGGTTAGTGATGACTTTATTAGCAGTTGAGTGATTAGGGTAGCTTCACTAACATTGGTTGGTTGGCAGTGGTGGCTTCGATATTAAGCTCAGCAGAGGCGTCGGCAGTCTTAGTGCTCACCTTAATGAGATGGTCCTCTGGGTCAGGATAGAGGTCGTCCTGCGGAGCTTAATTAAGGTGACGTGGAAGCCTGTGATGATGTTGTTGAGCTTGATGATTGCGCTAATCCTATCGCTAATCGATCTTAGACTTGGTATCGATGATGATATAGCAGATGCCTTTAAGGAACTTAACGGCGTATATAAGCGCAAAGTGATTTTGTAAGGTGGGATAAACAATTACTCGCTGTAAGCTGTAATGTGCGCTTACTTCTAACAGCAACCACAACACAACACACACTTACCTTTTCCTACATTTACCTCCTACTACTACAACCCAACATACACCTTCTTCTGCTGAAACAAACATGGAAAAAGCTGGAGCGATCACATCATGGGGAGGACTAGATGCTGAAAACGTTACAACTCTACATGCACTCTTAAGAGATCTGAAGGGTGCACTTGAGGACCTCGAAACAAAGAAGAGAAAGGCACAGAGAGAGGCTGCCAAGAAGAAAGTCGACAGCATCACAGACGACATCTCTGCATATATCAACGAATGCAGCCACAATTATCAGCCGTGCCAGAAACCAGTCCAAGGTCTAAGCCAGGAACTCCGAGTGGATTGTCGCAACCTACACACGGATTTGATGGAAGCAGTTGGGAAAGATAGAGGAAAGGCACTTAATGAGAGCCGGGTGCTTGGCATCCTCCAGGGCTTCACTGATGCCTACACCACTCAAGAAGACGATGAAGACAGAGATGATCCAGCGGCTTACCAGGAGCCTTCAATGGTATACGATAACCAGGCTAAAGCAATTGGTAAGTAGTATAGCGTTAAAATCACAGACCTGCCTTATATATAGAGTTCTAACATGAAGCAGCATCTGATACCTGCATGTTGATGTCGCCACCACTGTACTGGGATGATATCTTTGACAAAATGGAAGCTACTGCTGGAAGAAAGTCGAGTGTGGCTCGCGAGGGGGGGGTTGGAGATGAGGATTATGAGGAAGACCAGGAAGACGAGGAAGGGGGAGATGATGCCAAGGACAAGGACTACAAGGATGATGAGGATGATGAAGATGAGGACGATGATGGCAACTATGAAATGAGTGAAGAGGAGGATGAGATATGATACAACTCCTTTCTAGCTATAGGCAGTTTAACCCTTATACAACTGCGTTATATGCTTCCACTTTGCAATTTTCAGTCTACTTTAAGGAATGCTAATAGATGAGATTCTGCGCTTATCTCCTTGTAAATTAAAATTGGTAGCTGAGAGGTTGTAAGCTCGTTTACTTATAAAATAGTAGCAGATAAGCATTTGTGCTCGCTTTGCATCAGGTCAACGTTGGGAGTAAATGGGTTTAATGCCGGAAAGGGTATCACATGTATAATAAGATTACAAACAATATGAACCACGTTAGGTGGTTAGCTCAAGAGGATGATAGTAACGCATAACTGTAACAGAGCGGCAACAGCAGGATTCGACGACGGCAGCAGCACTGCTACTGTCACCGATCCATATTCTTGTCACTACTATCGCCACTTTATTTTTTCTGTATTAAAGTCTCCTGTGTAAATACATATAGTTAATGCGAACAGCTTTCATGGCATCTGCTGCACAGGCATCAACCCCTGAGCTTTCTTGTAAAACCTCTTCTTTGTTGAACAATTCTATGGGTTCGCCACCATTTTTAGGGGTTGCGGTTTGTGTCTATGTTGCGAAATAACAAGTGTGCATATGATGCTTATTATTTACCCTACTTTATAATGACTATCCTGCCTATAAAACTATATATATATACCATTCAGGTAGCAGCAGCGAGAAGCGGGCAGTGGGAACCCTATGGGCCGCTACTATCCCATCCCAACTCCCTTGCTCGTCTATGAGAATATGCTATAGTATGCCTTACAACAATCGTCCTCGTCGAGTTCGCAATAGCAACACATACTTCTTAACTACAATGCTCATTGGGGATTTCTCCAGGGTTTATCTCGACTCCAAAAAAATCATTTTGGGGCAGATGTGCGTACATTTATCAGGTCGTAGTCATACTTCATACCCTGTTGCCCACCACCTTTCTCTCTCGCCGCCGTTACTTCTTCTCACCGCCGCTATCACTTCTCATTGCCCGCCTCTTACCGCCGTTATCCCACTCTCACTGATAACGGCTAGCAACCCCCCCCCCCTCCCTCTCCACACGAACCCTTCGACACCAGTCTTCTTGGCTCACTACCAGAAGGTTTTACGCGTGCCTGAAATCTGCTCTTGTTAATGCATGTCTCGCAAGTGCAATATGTACTGCTGCCCCGTCTAGTTATCTCTCAGGGGCACCACAAATTTAATGTATATCTCTAGAGCCGATTTCTAAAATACAGGGAACTACACTTGATATCCTACAGTAGCCATAATATTGCCATTTTAATGGTTAGTATCAGATCACCTGAGGTGGTTCATAGGTACTACTGTCGCTTGTCGTTACTCTTTCTCGCTGCCGCTGTCTTCTCACCGTCTACTTATTACTACCAATCTTCTTGTTACCATTAATCACATATGCCCATTATTTTAGGGATATAATTTTGCTCTTTAATGCACTCGTAGGACCATCTTCTTCCATCAACTTGTAGTCATCGCTGTTGTCCGATGTAGTGTCTGAATCTGTGCCTAGTTCCATCTCTTCATCCTCTTCCAACTAATAGTTCGCCTTAGATTGTGCGTTAAATAATATGATCTAATAAATCTCGAGCATACCCCGGAACATTATAGTGCCGTATGCCATATACCGCCGTCATAGACCCACTTATTAATGATCGCTTAACTATTTGCCGATAAGCCCTACCTCCACACCATAAATAATCCCACCTCGCCCGATCTCACTCCTTTCTCCTTCATCACTTCACGATAATATCAAAGTTTTCATCGTCCATTAAATCCTCGTCATTATGAGGGCCAAATGGCGTAAAAAGCGCACTCGGCGCTTGAAGCGTAAGCGCCGCAAGACTCGTGCCAGATCGTAAGTTTCCCGTTGATTATAGCCATGGACAAGCTTCTGACAACCTCTGCAGCAAGTAAACAATTCGCTCCTACTCGATCTCAGACTCAGCTACCAGCGAGTTCGCCCACGACGACAAGATGACCTGAAAGTTTCGCCATATCCCGCATCGACATCAAAATCCTATTCCAGCATTCGAGCAACAACCGTTTGGACAATTTGTGCAATTGGGGGCAGGATGTTCTAGGACAAGACAGCTTGATGACGCGTACTATCAGCATGTGGTGGAAGGACCGGTGGAAGAATGGATCCGGTCAACTCATTGTCGAGTACAAGCCGATGTTTATAAACATACTTGAGTTGTGGTGATAAGGCTGCCGACTACGATGCTGGAACCCATTAACTTCAAACATGCTACAAAACCAATGAAATAAGAAGTTCTACTTCAAAATCTGATTCCAATTGCAAGTGACATAATTGTATTTGAATTTCTCCAGCTGTAAATACGGTGCTGTTGGGCGACACGTCATGATTCCGTCACGGAGCCGTGACCAACTGATCATAAACACGGCGAAAATAACAGCGAAAATAACAGCGAAAATATAATCTCTGGCCCTTCGATTGAATCAGTAGCAAATCTATAGCTGAATGACTATTTAATTACTTCGTAGAGTTGCATTTCTCGTTCAATTCCTTCTCGTCAGTAAACTGCATTTGTGTGTGGTTCGAGGGTCTTCGGTCGTGTGGGGAAGCCCGCCAAACCGAGCTTGCCTCACCGCCCTGGCACAAAAAAAAGTTGAACCGCATATCGCATTGCAAAGGTATCGACGAGGCTGTTCTCAAGTACATTTCCGCAACACAAGACACCATGTCGGAACCTACCAAGAAACGCAAGAGAAATGCAGATGGCTCAAAGAAGTCGAGCAAAAAAGTCGCTGTAGAGACTCCTGGAGCGTCTGAAGTCACAGTAACCGTCGTTCAAAATACCGACGATTGGGCGCCTATCGTAGGTATGTAAAGATTATTTTCTCTCGTCGCTATACTTTTGAGCAGCTTTTCATACTTACTATCATTCTGAACAATACTTACAATATTTAGCTACTACTCCCGGCCTCGCTTTTGACAAGTCGCTTTCCCTCAAACCATACACCAAGCGCCGCAGCAATGCCCCTCAACGGCCAGGCCAGAGCGGATCGATAGCCACCGATGAACTCTTAATTGAGTCCTCAGAGCACCCAGCAATCGATTATGTTGGTACGGAGGAAGAGGCGGGCGGAAAAGACAGCTTATTAAAACACTACATCGGTGTCTATGACCCCGCGACTGGCGGCCTGCAGGTTATCGAGTCGAGGAAAATGACCGTAAGAGGGATTGTAAGAGCACAGAAGGCTGCACCAGAGGCATTTGTGGAGAAGGGAGACTACAAGGTATGTTACTTTGCGATACTACGCTATATTCAAATACTTACAAGATTAGAATATGAGAGAATTGCGAAACGACCTCGGCCAAACATTTGGAACGAAGAAGTCGAAGAAGGCCATTGCATCTCTTACAGAAAACGCCATCTCCAAGCCCAGAACTGCTGCTGAGCTCGCCAATGCCGAGCCCGTCAAGCACGATGCCGTCACAGCAGCCATGCTCCGCAACATGGCCGAAGTCACCTCAGGAATGGCCACGACAGAAGAACTCCAGACGGTCGTAGACGAGTCGAAACCCCGCCCACGTGCAAACCTCGACGCCGAGAACCCCAAGGACGTCTACACGATCGACGACCTCGTCGGCTCGGAGATCATGAAAGTGATCCCCGTCAAAGAATGGCAAGACGCCGTCAAAGCCAAAGAGCAAATCATCACCAGCTCCAAATTCGTATCCGACCGCATCCAGCTCGCCTCCTCGAGCGTCCCCAAACTCAAGGTCCTCCGCTACCTCCTCGCCATCCTCGAGTTCTACGGCGCCACCATCCCGCGCCGCGGCGTGCGCGCGCTCCCCAAGAAAGACGAGCTGCGCAAGGCCATGCCGGGGATCCCGGAGGCAGTGGCGGGGAACATTCAGCGCAAGTTCTCGGATCACGGCATGATGTCGAAGTTTCAGATGGATCTGCTGATTACGAATGTTTGTGCCTTGGCGCTGATCGTGGATAACTTCGAGGTCGATGTGTATGACCTGCGCGAGGATTTGAAGTTGGAGGCGAAGCAGATGCAGACGTACTTTTCGGAGATTGGGGCTAGGATTATGGCGGCGAATGAGGGGGAGAAGAAGAGGTTGGGGTTGGACAAGGCGGCTGCTATGCAGCACAAGTTTGCTAGGTTGCGGCTGCCGTTGGAGTTCCCGAAGGCGAAGTTTGCGAGGAAGTAGAGGACATAGTGTTTGGCGTACGGTACTGAAATTGGGAGTGGTATTATCATTAGGTGTAGCCTTACATACAATTCATATTATTGGTGTTACATCTCATGAAGCAGTTAGCGCTTTGTCCTGGTATTACAGTTTCATGCGCCAACTGCTCGTTAAACTTCCCGCAAGAAAGCCAGAAGATTTATTGACTTCCCCATAATCTCATGTCATAAAAATGGAAACAAGTATGATTAATTGAGCCCGCTCATTGTGGGCGAGGAGACATCAGATTGCTTAGCAACCTCTTATTCGCTTCCACTATGTAAGCACCGCTTTTTCCCCCTATATGTGATGGGCCTGATGCAACCATAAAATCATACAAGGACGCCTGGCCCTTCATAATGCCATCCATGTCCCAATCCCGTGCTAAATCCCATTATATATATACACACATCGTACACACCCTCTTCAACAGTGGTCATAACTACTATACCCACCCCCATCCGTCCACTCCGTCAAGCGCGTCATGAGTATAGGATCAATATCGCGACTCGACTTCATAAACACCGTCTCATACGGATGCACATTCGTACCATAGTACTTCCCATTCCACAACGTATCACCATTCCCGCCCTTATCGCAGTCCTGAACAAACGTCTTCTTAGCGTGGAAAGCGGACATCATGACAGACGCCTCGTAGCCCGCCGACAAGATGATCTGGGTAGCGTAGATCTCGGCGTGGACGGCTGTCTCCCAGGTGTGGAAGCACGAGTTGATGCCAACTTCTTGTTTGTCGGCGGGGAGTTTGGGGTCTCCGGGGGGGTGGAGGAGCAGCTCGATGCCGGTGCGGTCGGTGGCCCAGATCATGGATTGGACGTGGAAGATGGGTTGGCAGTTTCCTGTCATGCCGACGAGCTGGGTGGTGTTAGTGGGACTCTTTAGTGAGGTAAGGACGTGTAGCTGCATGTGCTGGCAGGAACAAAGTTCTGGATATGGAGAAAAGTAGATAGCCGTTGACGAACCTTGACTTTATCTGTAATCTTCCCCAGATACATGTCGCTCCAGCATCCTGACGCCCACGCTGGCAAAAACGGTCCACGAATACTAGCATTCATGAGGATGTACCTCTGATACGCTTTGTAGAAATCGTCCGTCGTGAGAACCTCCGCATATGCCCCGAGATCATAGCAATCATTCTCGCGCTGCACGATTCGGATATTCGACTTATTAGGGATAAGAGCAGTAGCGCTAGACTCGCCGTTCATGACAAACATGAAGTCAGCATTCTGATGGAGGCCATGCGCCAGGAAGAAGATTAGGTTTGTGCGAGCATTCAGGGTTTCGCTGTATGCGTAGAGGATCAGGGGTCTATCGGTGGGAGGCGCTGGACCCTTCGCGGCGGTAGGTTGTGGTGTCGCAGCTTTGGTGGAAGTAGCTGCGGCCTCTTTTGCCTTCGCCGACTCTTCAACGGCAGCCTCCTTCTTCGAGTCGGGTGCTGCGACATGCGCCCCTCCTCCTTGGATGTTCGAGGCCTCCGAGGGCAACGGCGGTTTGGGTACAGAGGGGTTGACCTTCGGGGCCTCTTTTGCAACTGCTGGTACCGGACTGGCAGGCTGTAACTACTCCATCGTTAGCTGTCGCCTTCTCTAGATCGGGTAGGCAAGTGCTCGTACATGGCTCACTGCGGGTGGGTGCAGAAACTTGACGGTCCATATTAGAAACAGCACCGTCAGTGCAACGGCCCACGGCGTTCGCGCATGAAAGTTGATGGCCGCCATCTCCCTCTCTCTCCAAGGCCCACGCCAACGATCAAATATACAAATTCCTCCTTAGTCGGTAGTCATCGCAAAACCCCTCAGTATAATTGCCGGGAGATCGCTGGTGATCGTGTATACGGTGTGAATGGTTGGTGGTTTACGATAGAGGCCTGGAGGATCCATGAGGTACGTACAATCCATTTGGGATCCCTACATTTACGGATTTATATTAGCGGGCCTATCAACCAACAGCGCATTTCCCACAGGGCACAAACACACCACGCGCATCTTGCCCTGATTCACCCTGTTACACTGCGACAGGTCTCACCCCGGCGGCAATTTATCCAGAGAAATTGTACTGTAATGCCCTGGCTGGAGTTGTACTCACACAGACTCACGGCAGTCGTGCTCACCGACATTCTCAATCGAGCATGCCGCAGCCACCGCCGGAGCCACAGGTGAGAAGTAGCATTTGTCTCCGGGCGGTTGGGGGCCATAGACAAACTTTCCAGGCCCAATGACAGACCCGATTACAAGCCTGCCCACTAAACAACGGGTGTTGTGCCTCGTCCCGTCGCTTTCGTGCGCCTCGTGGGTTCTCATTGGGGCCGCCGTCATCTCGTCACTATCACACTCTATCACAATTATGTGAATGCCCCATGGTTGACGGTGATCGAGGCCGCCAAGCTTTCAGCCAAGCCAATTGCACGGCGGGATTGCCATCGGGCAAGTCGCACCGATTGTCCCCTGCATGAGAAAGGAGTGTGATGGTGGACTGGACTGGCCAATGCGCGTTGGTCTTCGCGGGGTGACCGTTCTGGTGGATATTATATTGATCGAATCTTGTGGGAGGGTTCCTGTTTACGCTACCGCGTTGGTGTTGCACTTGTGCGAGATACGGATGAGTGGCTTTCGGGGGGCGGGGAGGGAGGGAGGGGACGGAGTTCCCAGGTAGTGGTGGGATGGGAGGTATATAGAACTTCTTCTGTCTCCATGGTGTCTGTCTTACGTTTCTTGATGCTCAAGGTAATGGCATACTGTCCCATCTCTTGCTGGTCAAGATAGACGTCGAGCTACCAGTCCCTCTCGTTACTGGACCAGCACCGCATACCACTCCATACCACTCATACCCTCGTTACTATTCGCGAGATACCCATTTGATATTTTAGCCATGCGTCTTTTAATTCCGTCGACGGCGATAGTGGCAGCCGGATTCGTCGGACAGAGCGCGGCCATACGAACAGTCCCAACATCGCCGTGCGCGTCGCTATGCGGGGATGTTACGTCGACGACCGGCTCTGAGATCCTCTGCGCCGTGGCAGATTTGAATACGGCCAAAGGCCAGTTATTCTCGAAATGCATATCGTGCCAAATGACAAGCACTGCGATAGACCAAAAAACGGGAGACACAGACCTGAAATGGGTACTCTGTAAGCATCCATCACACTCTCATGTATATGTCTCGTTGCTGACTTGCGATTTCTAAGATAACCTTCGGTATGCCATGAGTAGTTGTATGTGGGGTTTTCCGGGCAACTCGACTGTGCAGAACTCAGTGAGCTTTATTGCCCAACAGTGAATCTCACACTGCATATACTGATCATTTGTTAGCCGTGCCTCACAAGTCGGGCATGTGAGCCTTTCCAGAGCAGTCTCCAATACGACGGCCTGTCTCCCAATATTACCACATACGATTACTGCCCGAGCTTGCCCTCGACGGCTTCAGTAAATAAATGCAAGGATTGTATCCGACAAGGCGAGAAAACATACCTATCAAATTGTAAGCCTAGCCCTTGGAGACGACAAAGATACAATACTAACCACGCATTAGACTTTATCACTATCCTCGCAGGCTGTGGTATCCAAAATGGCGCTCCCCTCCCCCTGGACAAGAACCTCTTTGGTAGCGACTACGTCAACACCAACGACTTTACGGGCCACCACGACCCTAAGCCCACGTCCAACGCCCCAACCATGTCCCTCGGGACCCACATCGGCATTGCCATTGCCTGCATCTTTGTCCTTCTCGCTTTAATCGGCACCACGATCGTCTGCTGCGGCAAGCGACGCCGCCGCGCCAAACTCGCCGAACGCCAGCGTCGCGCAGAGGATTACACCGGCTTCGGCTCGACGAATCGCGTGCTTCCCGCGCCCCGCGTGACCACGAAGTGGGAGTCGAACATGAGCGGCGTGATGGAGGAGAGTCCCATGTCCGCTAACGCGTATCTGAATGACAAGAATGGCTTCTCGCCGTACTCAAGTCAGTATAACAGCCCCGTCAGCGCGAGAGACGCAGTGGCGCCGCAGCAGTGGGAGTGGCCGCAGCAGCATGGGTATGAGATGGAGAAGGTTTCGAGTGTGGTGACGCCTGTAGATAAGGATCAGGAGGATCAGAGGTTGCATCAGGAATGGGCGATGGAGGCGGCGACGAGGGGGTTCACGGTTTCGTCGTCGATGTGTATGCCTCCGCCGCCGCCGAGGGCGAGGCAGTAGGAGGAGTTGTGAGGGAAGAGGGTTATTATGTTTGTGATATGGAAATGGTTTGCCTGCTGGAGGCTGGGGTTTTTGGGAGACCGGGGGTCATTTTATGATTTGTTTCATAAAGGCGTAATGGGTGCGAAGGATGCAGCCAGTCAGGCTCGTAGGAATCCTCGGTAGTAAACGCCGTGTTATTATTATCCATCAATATTTTTATTGACTTCAGTAATCATCGTTTTTACTGGGCTGTAGTTTGAAGTTGATGAAGTCTTCGTTGACTCCAGTGATCACCGGCTCCCTGGCATGTAATGTGAAGTCGCTGAATTTCTCATTTAACTTCGGTGATCACCGCTTTTCCTGGTCTATAGTTTGAAGTTGATGAAGTCTTCATTGACTTCATTGATCACCTGTTCCCTGGCCCGCTAAGTGAAGCCAATTAAGTTCTCATTGACTTCAGCACTCACCGCTTTCCCTGGTCTAAAATAGGAAGTCAATGAAGACCACCAACACCACGAGCAACGTGGCAAAGCAACAAGACCTAAATATGGCAAACCAACAAGCTTAGAACTTGGTAAATCCAACAAGCGCGTAAAGAAAGTGAATCTGAATAGAAATATACTACCTGTTGTACAGCTGGCAATTCCAACCGTGACACGAATACCCGCGGCAAATAGAAAGAGACCAACAGAACACTTACTCCATTCGTCCTCGCCGCGCTTAACCCATGAGAAGCCCAACAGCCTCAAAACGTGGCAACCACTAGCCGCCAGGCAAATGTAATTTCACGAAGGGGTTCCCGGAAGCGCCTTTAGCCCAGCAATAAACTCCAGGTGAGGTTCATCATTCATTGGAAATGCTGATCCTGGAAGTTGGCAGGTCCAAGGCTTACTATGTACGGCATCACCCCATTCACGTGAGTCCTGATTTGGCATTGGACAATTGTCTCCGCTGGAGAGCGTTTACAGGTCTGAGGTCGTGGACGAATGAGAGCGTGTAGATGATCATGGAGCTGGGTTGAGCGCTTATGATGGGAAGTGAGTGGCTTCGCTTAGGATCGTGGGCGGGCAGCTGCTTATCTGGTGCGGGTGGAGATGGATACGGAATGTACGTCGAACTTTCCGTTTGGGAGGAACAAAGAACACGAAAGTGAGCAATGAGACAATTGTGAAGTTATGATTTACTGGAAGACAGACAGACACATTGAAGAGGAGAATTAGAATGTTTACTTTGAATGCATCATCTATCGCAAACGGTGAAGAACTATGCTCCAGCTCTCATCATCATAAACACGACGACGACGACGACGACGACGACGACATGACAGGTGAAGGCCTATCGCTGACACATACACACGCTAGGGCGCTACATCTGCGGCCCACGGCGCCTATATCCAGGCCATTGAATATGACCTCCTCTATTGGAGGTGGCGTATCCCACGAAACAGCAATGTGGGATAAATTGCTTTCTTTCCAGCCTTCGACGGGGACTAGACCAGCTGTCTCCATATCCAGCACAAAGACGCCTCTTTGGACGACGTCCTGCCAATGGGAGACCCTGACAGGAGGCCTCACATAAGGTAGGTGGTGTGGATGTTGCTTGTGGGCCTGCGGGTAGCCCTGGGACAGCGTGGTAGGTGCGTGAGCTAAGATATAGTCTGTAGCTCTGCTGTTTCCTTTGGCTTTGTTTCCTTTTGCATATTTGATGGCTATCAGGCATTGAGGTTCCCTTTCTTCGAGAGCCGTGTAGGATCACTGGTGTTGGGACTTTCATTGAAAGAACTTAGCTTTCTTTCACCCTTCTACTCCTTCTTTTCTCATCTCTTCTCACGAGAACGACGCCGGCTACGATTCTCAACTTTCGCTGTACTGGCTGCAGTTTCTCTTCGACGAATTGCTTTGCTTGGAGCCTCATATGAACCTCGCCCTATCTCTTTGCTGAGATGGCTTTGCCATTCTTTAGGGCCGGATTCATACTTCTTCTCTTCACCCTTACCTTTGCATCTGCTCTGCGAGTAACGCCCAACTCGCCATGCACCACCGTGTGTGTGAATGGCGGATCCACATTGGATCAAACGCTTTTAGGGACACACGAGGGAGACATCGTATGCAATGACGAAGACTATACTTCCAAGAAAGGACAGCAGTTCGAGGAATGCCTGAATTGCCTCCAAGGGAGCAGCTTTGGCACTGATGCTGATAATGACCAAATGTGGTTTATCTATAATTTGAGATTTGCCTCCGACTGTGAGTACAAGAATGCCATATATGACTTTCGTTTACTAATTTTGGGACAGGGTGCCTTTTTGGAACCAACAACGCCGAGACATTGAGCGGCCCTTGCATGGTCGATTCGACGTGTAACCCGCTTTCCAAATCACTCAGTGCAGGGAATGATAGCGTGGAGACAGGAAATATCTTTGATTACTGCACTGCGGACAGCCAGAGCTTTGTACATCGGAAGCCGGTCTGCTACGCATGCATAAAGCATATGGTGGGCAATATCTATGTGACAAACTGTTAGTAGTTCATTCGAAATCGCCTCCATTTTGCAAAACTGATAATATTAGTCCTCACTGCTCTCGAAGTTGCGTGCAACCAACACCCATCACAATCATCGCTCATCGGCCTCGATGGCTCTGTCTTCTCCGGCTTCCCTGTCAACATCACCTCGACACCCTTCAACCCCGCCAAAGAATCTTCCACTTCCTCAGATGGCCTTAGCACTGGTGCTAAAGCTGGCATTGCAGTTGCTTGTGTGCTTGTCGCTCTCATCATTGCCGCTGCCGTGTTTATCTACTGCTTCAAATGGCGCCGTGTCCGCAATTCCCCCAAACTGAATACCCATTACGACCCCCGCCATGGCTCAAGCGGCATCAGCCCTCCTACGGACGGCGCCTACTCATACAAATCCGAACCTATTCCCGCTCCGTACTCGAATTATAAAGCAGAGCCTGTTTCTGAAGACTGGAATGGCCAGTGTTTCACTTTAGACGGTATTAACCGCAGTGCGAGCCCACAAACCAGCGCCTACACGAAGTTTTCGAGTATATCATCTGGCAGATCAAGCTTAGTCGGGTCGCCAGAACCACTGACTCTAGCCGCTGCACCTGTTGCGATGCGTGCTATCAGCCCATTGCCCACACATGCACCAGCACCACCACAGGCGCCAGTAGGCCCTCCAAATCCCCTCCGCATGAACTCCGTCATCGCAGCCTCCCAACGCCCTTCAGCACCAAGTCAACCTACACAAGCGCCCTACAACCCGCGCTCTTCATCCTCGACCTACATGCACTTCAACCGCCCCGGCCGTGCATCCTCCATTCTCTCAACATCAACCACATTCTCTCCCCCGTCCGCCACCTCCCCACCCGCCTACCCAACAGCCCTCCACAACCATCGACCCCCCATCCCCCTCCCGACCTACAACCCCCGTGACTACGTCCCCCGCAACTACGCCCCTCGCGTCGCACCCCCCCCCACACAACCCCTCCCCCAACCACCCCTCCAACGCCTCGAAAAACAAACCGTCCCCATTATCGCGATGCCCATCCCGGCGCCGCGGAGGGACACAATGGATATGCGCTCCTTCATTGGCCTCGGCATCTCTACTTCCAGCCCAAACACCGTTCCTGTCCCAGCATCTGTGCCTATCAGCGCTGTGCAATCCGATGGTCCCGTGCCTTTATCCCGCAACGCGAGTCTGCGGGAGCTAGCGGCAAAACTGTTACCGCGCGCTGGGAATGGCGATGAAGGGGAGAAGGCTGAGGAGGTTGTGAGGCAGGATAAGGGGAGGAGGAGGAGCGGGAGTCGTCCGAGGAGGGGGAGGAGTGGGTCGAGGACACGATTACGTGATGATGGGTTTGAGGGGGAGAGGAGGCAGTTTGAGTTTAGAGGACAGGATGCTGTGGGGAGGGAGACGACGAGTCCGTGGAGTGCGGCAGAGAGCGTGGAGCAGTGGCCGGGGAAGATGTGATGATTGGTTTGTTGGGGTGGGTGGTTGGGTTTTTTGTAATTATGGCGTTTTGGGGGGTTGGATTGGGCATTTTTTGTAGATTTGAAAATTGGGGAGGGATGGAGGAACTAATGTGACCCTTCCGTAGCTGGAATTGATTGCCCTTTGGGGTTTATTGTGTTTGCTGGTTGCAATGTAAAGTCACAGTATCACATGTGGTGTGAGCCAGAGAGCATATGGTAGAACATTTTCATGTGGTTTGTGAGCGTGTATATACCCTCTGTGAACCTGGTCCATAGCTCTTACAAGAGCAAATAAAATCGCCACGGGTGGTAACACCACAACTCAATTTCTGAAATCTCTCTATCTCCATGCTGAGCTCATGAGATATAGAGTGAATCAGTGGCAATCCACCGCTTTTGGTACAGGCATTTAGCACCCTTCCAACTCATTTGTGTTGCAACTCGCTTTCAGCTGCCTCATCCGACACTTTCTCTTCTGCCACTTCCATCTCAACTTCTGCCTCGTCCGACACTTTCTCCTCAGCTTCTTTCACTTCTACCACTTCGATTTCAACCTTTCCCTCGGCCTCTTTCACTTCTGCCACTTTAGTCTGAACTTCTTCCTCTTCTGCCTCGTTGCCCGCTGTCTCTTTTGGAACTGCGATCTTCAATCCCCTTGGACTACGATACGAGATTGGCCCATGCACATGGTCTCGAATATAAGGCGGCTGCACTTCATACCCATTCAACCTATGCAGCTCAGATACTATCCCATTGATCATCTCGTCGAAGTTTGGCGCCCTTCCTACCCATGGAGTACCGCGTTTCTTGATCCTCACGCGATATACAGGGAGCTGATTGTTCTCCGGCTCATGAGCGGTGAGGAAATCGTAGTCTTCGTGGTAAGCGTCGAAGATAGCGAATGTGTGTCGGCCTCTAATCTCGATTGCGAGGAGGTTCACGTCAACTGGTACGTTGGTATCTGGTACGTTGGTATCGGTGTCGGTAGCGGTGGCGGTAACAGTGTCGGTAGAGGTGTCGACAGCGGGATCCAAGAAAATTACGGGAATGACTTTATCTAAAAGATCGCGGACCTCTTGGAACTTGTCGCTGCTTTCGAGGGAGCTTGTGGAAATATCAGCGAGTACGCGTATGGGCGTATCGCGGGGAAGGTGCTTCGGCGCATTATCTTCCTCCTCCACATTGTCATCCTTCTGCACATTGTCTTCCTTCTTAACATTCGCTTCCTCCTGCACATTGGCGTCCTCCTGCACATTGTCTCCCTCCTGTACATTGACTCCCTCCTGCACATTCTCTTCTTTCTGCACATCGGCTTCCTTCGGCAGATTGTCTTCCTTCTGCACATTCTCTTCCTTCAGCACATTGGCTTCCTCCTGCACATTGGCTTCCTTCTGCACATCGGCTTCCTTGAGCAGATTATCTTCCTTCTGCACATTATCTTCCTCCTTCACATTGGCTTCCTCCTGCACATCAGCTTCCTGCACATCAGCTTCCTGCACATTGGCTTCCTGCACATTGGCTTCCTGCACATTGGCAATTAGCTTAGTTACTCTAAATGCTACTTCGATTTACATACCATGTTGTCAGCACCGCAGCAAGTTTGTCGGAGTCTTGGATACACGCCTGAGGGAAGGAACGACCTAGTTGTTGCGTAACGAGCTAAAGTTAGGTGAAGCTCGCAATGTAAACAAGGCAACCACCAAGGTCGCTTCACGACCTCCTCCGCTTTTAATACCAGAGCATGAATTTATGCACCAGGTCAATAACTAGGCATACGAACAAATTATTCCCAGATGCCTTGATAGAGCACAGTTATACACCTGTGGGCAAGGGTTTCCAAGTTATTCTTTCAACATACTTTGTGATTATGAGGTTGATATGAGGTTTATATGACCCTTTGTACCTTCCTTTTTTGTAAGCATTATGTGGTTGTGATGGACACATTTGAATTGCATTCTTTATCTGCTAATGAATGATATATATCCACCACTTGGTAGAAGGCTCCCCCATATCCAGAGGCAAGCCGTCTGCACATAATTACTAACCGCATACAGTTGCCCAGCGCCAATCAACAAACCCCCATCCTTCCATGGCCTATAAAATGCACCCACTATACGCCGAGAACACTCGACCTCCGCCTCCATTCTTCTCCAGCTCGTCACATACTCCCCGGCCACTGCTCGACATCACTATCAGGCGACCTCTCATCCCACGTCTTCGCCGGCCTCCGCTTCGGGGCCGCACCAAGCTTCAGACTTGGAAGCGTAATCCTATTCATCCTCGTCTTGCTCTGCGGATGGGTTGCCTGCGTGCCCTGGATGCCAAAGAGGCGCTGCATAGACTGGCGAGGCTGTTGCTGCTGCTGTTGGTCCACCGAGGGCAGAATAATGCTCTGCACCGGCTGTGGGAACTGCGGGAACTCGCCGTGCATCTCTGGTAGTTGTGGCAGGGGCGGAGAGGATGCAGGAGTAGGTGGCATGGATGAGGTTTTAATGTTAGTCGGCGAGGGTTGAGCGCTACCCCATCCATTCGTCACAGTGGTTGTGGTGGAATTGCCTGTCCGAGGACCGTTTGTGGTGGGTGTTGGCGCGCCGCTGGCAGAGAAGCCTGGGCTCAGCTTACTGCCGATACTGAGCTGGTCGGCGGGGATGTAGGCCTGGTGAACGGGGACGGGGCTGGTTGGTTGTCCGATGCCAGGAGAGGTTTTGGGCCATTGTGGGGAGGGTTGGAGTTGGGAGGCGGGAGATGAGGGAGTGGAGTTGTTGCTGGAGAATTGGGTGCTGGTGGAGAGAGAGTGATGAGAGTGGTGGGAATGGTGTGACTGAGCGGATTTCGAGGTGAGCGGTTGTGGAATAGACGGTGCCCCGCTGCTTCTATTTGAGGGGACGAGGTTTAAAGAGGCTGGCTTCGCGTTGGGGAATCTTGGGAGGTGAGATATGGCGGACATGGGAGGTGATGGGGGCGGTTGATCGACAGTACCGGCAGAGAGGACGGCAACGGTAAGAGGAGGGGCCGTGGAGGGATCGGTGAATGCTCCGGAAGTTGGGGCCGTAATGGCAGCAGAGCCGAAACGGGGATCGAAAGAGCTTTCGATGGGCTCGCGGTTACGCCACCAGAGACACATCTTGGCGGATTAAGATTGGAGCAAAGCTGTGGCAACGTTATTGTTGGGTGTGTCGGTAGCGTCGAGGTCGATGTTGGTTGAGGCCGAACCTCTCATAGCAGGCCGTTTGACGAGGCTGCAATGCACTGTCAGTTTGTTGGACGTTGGAAGGAAGCAATGGAACTTTAATAGTTCCAACGATGCGCGAAGATGCATCGCAGCAGGTGAGCTATCATAAGCTTGCCTCGTGTGGATAACTAACCTCACATTCCAGTCCACCTAGCCACAAGCAGTGCAGAGGCTCATCAGGATCCAGAGAACTTCAATACTCTGAGTCAAAGCCTCATTCTATATCTCGCCGGCAACACTCGATATATACCCAAGAGGAAAATGTGCTAGAGGGCTGAGGGTGTATTTCGTATCGACCGACGTCCCACATGCGATACTTAAGCAGCCTTTCACTCACCACCAAACATCCAACAACCACCCGGGGCCTTGCTCGGCATGTACAACAATGTCCACCCGCATTCGGGCAGCCTAACGGTGAGTATGCAGTGCAGCGCATGCGGCAGATTCGAACACTAGGCAACCTAGCCCGCTTGCTGCCTCTCCTTCCGGGAAGTGGCAAACGCAAGGCGCAGGACCGTCAGTCATGGCCGCATACGGAGCATTGAGGTGGTGGCACTGCATACACTCTCATCGAATCTCGCTGCAGCCTGAATGTCGTCGGCGGCGCGGCAAAAGTACCCCCCCTGCGGGAAGGCTATGCGCGTTCCTTAACCCTTGTGCAGCCCTCAAGATGGATACCTTGAATGGTTGTAGTCCAATCATGCAAGGGATGCTCTTTTCTGGTGATTTGTCACTCACGAATGAAAGTCAGGGAACTGGAAGCTGAGCTGAGTTGACGTCGTGCAAACAGGGCCGTATCACGAGAAGCGCACACATCATTTACGTGATGGTCAGTGCATCGATCGATGGCACGAAAGAAAGCAAACACATCGTCTTGTCGATCACTATATTCAGGCCCCTTCTCGACCTCTCGTAGGAAATTGAGCTGCCAAGTGTCACTAATCTCACTACTTTCATCTTGTCGAGGATTTCCGATGCAGTGTAACTAAGGCCGATGAGAACGGGCGAGTCGACAGATCAGATCAAACGCCACCATCCACCTAGGGTAGGTGGTTCTGCTAGGGGCGGACACCAGTGACAACCCCTGACAAGGGCCAATGAGCGGCAGTCATTAGGCGCTGGTAGCGGTCTGCTGGGACGCAACTCAACGTATGATTTTGACGAGAGAAATTCGACCGAGTATGATGTGCTGTAGGGTGCTGTCGCGTAGCACTATGTTTTGAACTTGTGCGAGAGCTGCGCGGTGCCGTGATAATCATCTCCCCGCGCACACTACTCAACTAGCACCAAGCGTACGTCGATATCTGCTGTGTTCTAACAGTGCTGGCTCCAGGCAAGGGAGCCCAAAGAGCTCCGCTAGCATCAAGGAACAGGACACATACGGGTCACAAACAATGACACAGCGGCTGCGTAACGCGAGGCGAGGTCAAGCCCGAGAACTAGTGGAGATTGAGGGTCTACGAGAAGGAAAGGGGAAGGGTCCACTGTTGCGGCATCGCCCGGTGACACGGGTAAATCTCATTGTTTATGCAGGTTCCACAGTTCCAATCACCTAAGCATTTCCATTCCCAGCCTTGCTGGGTACCGACCTTACTTCCCGTTCCCCTCCCATTTCCACGGAGCACTCTATTTTGTTGGTGATACGTCTCATCTCCGATTTGTCCGATTCTTGACGTGTGTGTGTCCGGGTGGTCTGGGTTCCCCTCCGACTGACACATCGAGATAGCCCCCAACTAGAGTGTAACTCTTTAAAATCGCCGACTATCGCGCCTCTGGGAGGGGATGGTAGCATCGCTGTCTTACACTAACGCACGTCCGCGCGCTCCACTAGAACAAGCGCCCTAGCGTCGGAAGAGCCAGCCAACAAGATGTTGCCAGCGCTCTCACGTTCCGCTCTTGTCGTGGGGTCTAAACGCAGAGTTCGAGTCAAGACAAGGTTTGGGGGCATAAGCACGGCAATACTAGTAAACCGCGGCCAACAATGATGAAGAATGGCCAATACAAGAGTGGAGTTTCGTTCGGCGAACTATGTGCCGCGGGGACAAGACGAACCGGCTGCGTGCATACGCGTTCTCGGCGAATGACTGGGATTGGAGGTGCAGACCAGCCTACCGGATGCGCTATAGGTCTGTTTAATATACAGGCGCGCTTGGATGAATGCTCCTTGGTGGTTCGGAACTTTCCAAGCATTCCCCAAGAACGCTGCTACTCCGAACTCTCTGCCAATCCCAACGTGCCGCCGATCACAACAATTCCCCTCAAGCCACCACCCTCCTTCTATGCAATATATCAATCCACCTCCCCACCACCAACAACTCACCCTCAGCCCAGACCCCACCCCCCTCTGTCTCGAACACACCCTCCACCGCCTCCATCCAACACCTCATTGCCCTTCTTGTGCCCCACCCCGAGAAAACCAACATGTTGGTGGCGCTCTCAGCCGTTAGCTACCCGACCAACCTGACCTCTCTTACGAGTCCACTTAAGACAGATGAGGCAAGACTTGCGCACGCAGCCACCTACCCCATCGGGGCATGCATCGTGTAGAGTCACTCGCGCGGGGGCCGCGCCTGTGATAAGACGCAAGCCCGAGCGCAGCGCGGCATTGATAAGCGGGCGCGGCTGCGAGGGGGCGCTGGCGCGAGACATGGAATGCAGATGGGATTGGACGGCGGGGAAGCAAGGGAGTGGTAGTGGTTTAATATTTAGTGTGGTGTCAATAGCGCGAGGCTTGCCACAGTCACATCGGCTATCGAGCAAGGGCGGAGCTGACAGCAAACATTTACGCTGAGACCCCATCCATGTCACCATCCCTGATTCCGGCAGTCACAAACATCGCCATCCCTTGCGTTCCATTATCCTCTAGTTGGCGCAGGGGCAGGCACGAATCCCACTGCCCGTGCTCCCTCATCCTCTAGTCGGCGCAGGGGCAGGCACAAATCCCACCGCCCCTGCTTCCCTCTCCCATCTCTCCCTCTCACTCTCCCCAAGTGGGCTCATCTCGATCAATTCTCCTTGCGGCCTCAGACTCCCTATACTCTCTCTCCTATATGGAGCTGGAATGGGGACGTGAGGGAACTCTCCGGGAGCTGGGCCACTCGGGCTCGTATGCTGGCTCACGTAGGGACTGAAACCCGCCCCCCCTGTTCCTCCTGCTCCTCCGCCTCTACTGACAGCGCTCGCAGGGCTGTCATCGGTGGACTGTGCGGGCCACTGGTAATTCGAAGCCTTGGTCATGAAGGCGCCGCTGCTCATGCTCTGAGGGCTGTCGTCCGTGCCCTTCCAGCGTGGAGCCTGCGCCATGGCGGGAGACCCAGCGTAGTTGGCGAGAATGGCGCGACGGCGTCGGCGGCCGCGCCAGACTATGCAGGTCCCGAGGACGATGAGGATGAGGAGGAAGCCGCCCACGGCGATGCCGATTTTGGCGCCTAGAGTGAGAGGGCCGGAGGGCGGGTTGAAGGAGGATGCGATTATATCGGCGGAGGAGTAGGGCTTGGTGATTGCCACGCGCGTGCCGGAGAAGGGGTCGCCGTCTATGCCTATGAGGGCACCTTTTCCAGGTTTCTGCTGGCAGCTTGCGCTGAGGATGGTCAGGACTGGGAGTGGGATATTAGCCGGGCTCATATGGGAGGTTGGGGGAGCGTACAATTAACGAGATATTCTTCCTCCTCCAGGGCTTCGACACAGTTCTGGCATTTCAAGATGCCTGAGTCATCCCACAAATTGCAGTAACCGTAATCGGTTGCGCCGGATGGAGCGATGTTGTTATGGTACGTTAGGGAGTCGAGGAAAGGCTCGCAGGCGGTGGTGGTGATGCATGGCGTGGTCGCGATCTTCGAGTCGTTGAAGATGCAGTAGTCCGCCGCAAAGCGCAGGTTATCTGTCGCGTCGCATCAGCATCACCCACGAGAATATCAGAGGGAATATGGGATACATACATATCGCAGCAGTCAAATCGGATAGGCCGCCCGTCGGATCGACATACGTGCTCTTTAGCTCGCACTCCACGCATGCCTTGAAGGTCTGGCCCACCCCGCTGCCGAATTTATTATCTCCACATGCGATATCGGGAGGCGTCGTCGCGTCGAGGACGTTTCCACAGCTAATAGCGCAGTCGGAGTTGGGCGCGACGAGTACAGCTGATATCGGAGAGAGGAGACCGAGAACCACGGCGGCGCGCCGGAGATTGATGCGCCGCATGGTGAGATGCGTCGTCGGCGATCCTAGAAGATGCTACATTCGTCGGGAGCGGCGGGATGAGAGCTTATATCGCCATCAGAGCTGGTCGCCGGCGGGGTCGCGAGTTGGAGTGAGTTGTCCTGCTGCGTGAGGTCGAGGCCGGATGTCGTGGACCGCATGGGTATATGTGTGCTGGTGATCTGAGGGTTCCATCCTGACACCCCCGAGGAAGACCTTACATCTATCTGTCAATCATTAGTGGGTGGTGCAGGGTCCATCTCTAGGCTAAATGGGTGAGAGTTGGAGAGGGTCGAGGCATCAAGTACGGCGATTGGACGTGTGGCGGTACGTACCCCAACCCCATTCATACTATCGGCACAGCCTCAATGGGAATAGCGTCGTCGTGCCCAATCGGTGATCGGTGCGGGCCGTCATCTGTGTACGTCATGTGTGGTCTAACTCGAATGGGCAATTTAGAGGTCGCAGAAGGATGAGGCCAACGGAAGGCCACGGATTGTTGGCTGGCGGAGTGTTATGGCATTTTTCCAACTGAATTAGGCCTGCCGGCGTCGTCATTTGGGGCAGAGTTCTTCTAGGGCCTCAATTGGGGTCGGGCATGTCCATGAACAAGTCATTATCCCTGTGCTCTTGAGAAGAGGAGTACGCACGTCCAGGCGATGACGGCTGTTCTGAAGATGGCACTCATGCCGCCCAAATGTCTAAAGGGAAGTCTGCAAAGATGGGAATTGATACTGTAAGTATTTCATGGTCTTGAGCAACTCATCTCCGTGTGCTGTTGACAAATATAGGCCGAATAAAGCCATACATAGGGATAGATAGTTACATCAACAGTATTAGACTATTCATTCCATCTTTATATCACTCCAAAATTTCAGAAGTTGACGTAGCTAGAATATTAATTTAGATAAATGTTCATTCAGATACTGCCAACTTTATGGACCAGTTCAATACGATGTGGTAGAAGGGGGGGGGAACCCGATGCAAAGAAGGTATTACAAGTTATGTGGCAAGATGGCAGCAAAAGATTTGTTCATCCAATTCAGGTTCTCTATTTCCATCTGTCATTTTGCTTGATTTTGCCAACACTATGTCCCCAACTCTATCATCTCTCTATCTCCCCATCTCTACTGTTCCTTGCCAACTCTCTCAACATGGCAGATACTAACCTTCATAGCTATGATTTAGAGCAAGGCGTTTGAAATCTCAGTCGGAAACTAGCTGAAAGAATGTTAGAAAACGCACTTGGGCACCGGGGGGCGACGACGAACAAATATGCAAACCAAAACATGAATCTGGGCTGTCAACTCACCAGGATGTAATGGGAGTGGCAAGAGGCGCGGTAGCAAGAAATAGGAACGGTAACAAGAGGACCAGTAGCAAGAAAGAGAAACGGTACCAAGAGGACCGGTGATAGCAGCATAACGTGACGAGAAGGCCATGTGATATTTCGTGATGGGGAGCTAAATATGCTCCTTGTGTTCGATAGGCAGGTCAAATTCTGCTTGTCGCCCAGTACATGGCGGAAGTTGTATAGTCGAGGGAGGACGTGCTATGGTGAATGCAGTCATAAATATTTCGAGGATCCCTAACTAAGTAGTGCTTGGGGGTTGAGACGTATACAGCCTCGCCCTTGGCGGCTAGCAACAAGGTCGTCGATCGAGCCGATTCTAGTCACAGTCCTCTCTTACGTCTACAGTTTAGGTACTCTCCATCGAATTCCCACCGTGGGACGTTCCTCCATTACTATCAATAGTCCTATATCTACACCAACTTAAAGGGGCCATATAATCACACTTCTATTACAAGTCAAAATTCCAGAAGATACTATATGGAGATAGAATGGGTCTTAGAAAGACGCTATTAGCTATATTAGATATAGAGATAGTAAGAGGGGAGGGTGGATTCTAAGGCCCAAGGTACGTTCACTAAAGTCGACACCAACGACAGGGTGGTGACAGCATCCGTCTCCAACGACAGAATGAGTGGTGACAACAGCGGGGCACGACGACAGAGGTGGCCGAGAGTCTGACTGTATTAGCAGACTTTCATTTGATTCCTGGTAGTATCTCTCAAACTCTTAGTCTCAACTCGCTGTCGAATAATTCTCCGGTCTTGTGATTTCCAATGGTAAACATCACATTTCAGTTTCGTTCTTTTAGTAGGACTACATCCAAGCCAGTCTCGTCTGTGAATAGCTTGAAAAGATATGTGAGTTTCGCAAAATCCCCAGTGTTCCTTTGCAGTTGCCTTTGCGCAGAGATCCATCGTCAGCCTGCACGATGATGGCACATATCTGATTTGTTGCTACGGAAAGCTTTCCGTTCTTGGAGGGGATGAACAAAAACTACTATCTCAGCCCTACTCTCTAAAATCTAGAGTTCTCGATATTCTCTTCAAGAGACTCGTCCTCGACGAGCCGCAGGTAGCCGATAAGCGGAATGGCGTGAGACACAAAACTCTGCAGGAGCTTCATTACATCGCAGCAATAATACTATCGGGGACTTTAGCCCATAATGTATGGCACGATATCTCTGGATATTTGTTTGGGGTTTACCATGCAGTGGAGGCACTTCGGTATGGCGGGACGGGTGACAGCATTCGGCTGGAACGACAGAATGAGTGGCGGCAACAGCGGTATACGACGGCATCTCAAGCCGCCGCCAGCACATAATTCTGTTTCGGCATCGCCAGCGCACATTTAAACGGGTCACTGGCCCGATTGAATGTCGATGAGGAAACCGAATCCGATGGTGGAATTCTACGACGAGCTCGTGCTGATCATGCCTCGTATTCTTCACCTATTGCCAGGATGTGTACTTCGCCATGCTTTGTGTTCATATGCCAGAATGATCAAATCCAGGTGGCTATTCCTGGTCGGTTTCCCACCTCTTGCGCTCATACGCCTATTCTGCCATTCTGATAACTCACGCGCGTCTCTCCAGGTCCATTTTCCCTCTCCATCTCTCTTGTCTGCGCTTACAAGCGGCAAGATTATCAATAAAAATAGGGATAGAGATACGAGGAGCCCCTCGCTTGCCCGAAAAACACTCTAGTCATCATTTTTCACGGGGAATTTAACTATGGAATCAATATATGTCAATTTACAATCATATCCAACTTCCAGACTTTGATTCAGATCTTTCCTGACCCACTCCGCCGTGCCCCACCACCCGGCAGATACCGTATGTGACCATAGATTCAATAGCTTTGCCCTTCATGGCAGCGTATAAAATCATTCGCAATGTTTCAAGAACTTACATCAAACTCTTCTCCCGGCCTTTTTTGAAACAAATCTGGTGACTTCCCGTTCCATTTTGACCAGTTGAAAAAGCTCAACTAGAAAGTTTCTCGTCCCGGGGACTCTCTCGCCGTAGGCCCAGCCTTCTTGTTGTTGACGCTTTCTTGTCGTCGATACCCTTTCTCGCCGCGAGCTCTACTGTTGTCAGTATGTTTTCTCACCGTGTAATCTCCCGGTTTGTCCCTGGCGCCATATGCGCCCGATTGCTTGCCATTAAGACGAGACGTTTACCAAGGCTGCAAGAGTCATGAACTGAGAGAAGATGACCATTTTTTCAACTGGTTTCGGGTGAAGATAACGGCATGTAGTTAGTCGTTGGGCCACATTTATAGCTCGTTTTCCCAGTTCCCAGAGTCATCAACCACAATAATATTCGGAAAACATAAATTCGAGGGGACAGTAATTACATCAAACACTTTTTGAGAAGCAAAAAGGTAGTAGATAGGTATATTTTCCAAAGTTTCATCTTGATCCTAACCCTGATCCTGAATTTTCCTATCCCCCGCTCTGCCCCGCCATCCAGGAGATAACTGATCGTATATATATCTCCAGCTCCGTGCTCCTCGTTGTTCTCGCCCATCATCACATAGCCGCAGCAATTTTCAGACACTCTGATGGGCATTTGAAAATAATGCCTGATGATTCACTCCCTTTTTGACCTTTTGACCTTTTGACCCTTTTTAAGGAATGAAGTTGGGTTGCAAGTTGACAAAAAACGTCCATCAAACATGGTTCAATAGGTGGAAGGCCTGGCAGCAGGACACGATGCGGGAGAGGTAAGTGCACCATTCCCCGTCATTAATTCTCAGCAGGAAGTTTTTCGAGCCGGGTTTTTTTTTCACCGTCGACCCTATCTTGTTGTCGGGGCTCTTTTGTTGTTGATACCCCTTTCTCACCACGAGCCCCTCTGTTGTCAGTATGCTTTCTCACCGTGTACTCTTCTGGGCGAGACGTTATGGTAGGAAGAGCTGAATCCTCTTCGGCCAAATGGCTGTAACTGCCCGGTCCTGCCCTTGGTGCCACGCCCTCTCAATTGCCTGCCACTCTGATGACATATTCCACCAAGACTCAAAGAGCATCACTGCGCTGGCTGCCGTGATATTAAGACCCACGCCAGCAGAGCCTGCTGTGATTGGGATCGTGACGGGTACCGGATACGCTTTCCCAGCCCCCAAAGTCATCAACCACGGCAACATTGGGAGAACAGCGACTCGAGGGCACACTAACTACACAAACCCCCTTCTGATAAGTAAAGCGATCACGGATAGATCTACTTGACTCTAAGTTCTCAAAATCTCATCCCGATCCTGGCCTTTCCCAACTCCCGCCCGGACCCGCGAGCAGATAGATGCCAGTTTCTGTCCAGTTCCGGACCCTCCTGATGGAATTGTGAGGCGCAGGACATCAACAAGCGAAATGAAATCCGCCACAAGGTGACCATCATTCTTTCCAGGACGCTGGCTCAGTAGGAATTCTTTTCTGCTTGGGTTCCCTCTAGCCGGACTTTTTCTCACCATCGACCCTATCTTGTTGCTGGGGCTCTCTGTTGTTGTCGTTACCTTCTTCTCGCCGCGTGCTCCCACGCCGTCGAATGAGCGAATGAGAAAAATAAATCATTGTTCCAACTTGACGAGATGGGCGCGTTTGTAAGATGGCGGATTCGAAAAGGAGATGAACACACCCCTTTTGTTCACTACTTGGGCCTCGTCCAAGATTAGTCCTTAATTGGGTAGTCTGGCATTCACGGTGCATTAAATACGTAGAAGACAGGAAGCCAAACGGTGCATGGGATTTCTCATTTTGCACCTTCCCATATAGTTCTCATCTATCATCAGAGCAACCATACACACAAAACGCTCAAATGCGGCATAATTATTACATGGCAGGGCCAGGACTGAATCCCATAGCAGCGCTGAAGTGCTAGGGATAGTAATCACATCAAACCCGTTTCCAAGAAGTATAAGAGGTAACGGATAGGTATATTTGACTCTAAGTACTCCTCGCTATTTTCAAATCCATCAATACAGCCGAGCAGACCGTCCAGCTCGGCATACATAGCAGCCCGTCATTCCTACATTAGATATACAACGCAAACCCTAGCAGGCAAATCGCTGCCGCTCCGAACGCCGTATATATAAATAATTCACCACCCCCACGCTCACGCCGGCTTCTTCTTCTTATCCTCCTCCGCCTTCTTCTTGGCCTCCTCCGCCGCCTTATCAGCCTGCTCCTTATTAACCTTCGCCGTCAACTCCGCCTCCTGCTTCTTCCTCTCCTCCTCCTTCTTCTTCGCCTCCTCCCCTTCCGTCGCCTTCCCAGCCTCCTTCTTCTTCCTCTCCTCCTCCAACACCTTATCCGCCTCTTCTTGGGCCTGCTTCTTTTTCTCCTCAATCTTGATCCTCGACTTCTCCGCCACCGCCTTCTCAAACGCCAGCGACGCCGCTTGATCAATAGCGCCCTCGCGATTATCCCCCTCGCACCGCTCCCGCTCCAGCTTCATGGGCAGGATAATGCCAATCTCAGGACAGTACTTGAGGATTCTCGCGCGCTGGTCGCTGTTCTTCCACACGCCCGGGGGCAACTGTCCAGCGCCGACGCGCAGATGGTATCCCATTGGCGCCTCGTGGTAGACGCCCTCGACGCTGAAGTGCTTGGCGTCGAGCCCGCTAGCGACCTTGAAATCGGGCATGGCGGAGATGCGCTTGCCGAACCACTCGTCCTCGGGTTCGGAGTCGTCGTCGCGGGTCTGGAACTCCAGGACGCGCTTGATAGCTGCGACGCGGCGGACGGAGAGCCCGCCGTTGCCGGCGAAGGTGTCGGTGTTGCTTCTGCGGGGTGTTAGTGCTGTGCTACCAAACGGGTATCAGGAGGGGTAGATAGATAAGACGAACCTTGGTGCGGCGGCCCAGTCGTAGCGGAGCCAGTCGTTCAGACTGTCTTTGGAGTTGGAGCACATAATGCTATCACTCTCGTATTTCATAATCCATTCCACGCCCGGTATCAAATCTGTGTAGAAGTGAGAGTCCGTGAGCATGCGCCACACATGCTCCTTATTCTTGATCTCCCACGGTTTCGGCACGACCATGAGGTCGAGTTTGCCGGCCGCCTGCTGATGCTTAATGGCGAAGCTGCGGCCAACGGCAGCAACGCTCTTGTTGGTGCCGATAAAGAGGAACCGCCATTCTGGCGGGACGACGGATATCATATGCAGGATCTGTGGTACGAGATGCGGCTTCGCGCGCCCCTCGATCAGCAGCGCAAGCTTGGTAGGGTCGTACGCCGTGAGCGAGTCGCTTTCGGGGTGGAATTCCACCTTTATCGATGGGAGCTTCTGGCGGGTGCGTGTGAGCTGCTCTTGCAGCGACTCTTGATAACGGGGGAAGAGGCCGGCGATTGTCCATCTGCAGCGCAAGGGTTAGAAAGGGCTCAGCCGGGGGAGGAGGAGGGCAAAACGTACATTGCTACTAGACATGCGAGGAGGATGACCTTTGTGCGGTTCAAGGCGAAGAAGCCGCTGGTTTTGGTGGTTATCGCCATGGTGTTCTGCGATGCCAATCGCAGTTAATGTAGGGCCTCAGAAGCCCATCCGTATCGTAGCCAGCAGTCTGCGGGGTTTTTTTTGGAGCGTTCAATGGGAGGTCAGCGAGGCTCTGTATTATATTGTCGCAACAGTTGAAGTAGAGGATGTCGACAACTGTTCATGAACCCCAAGAATCCTACAGTACGTAGTAGTGTCTTGGAATCCCTGAAGGCGTTATCCACTGAGCTGAATCCATAGCGGCTCCTTTTTATCGCTGACGTACAAGTACATTCAAGTGTCAACGGTGATAATGGACGCCGCTTTAGCCTGGAAAATTAGGCTGGCACCAGTCAGTGGTAGTGAATTGTCTAGTGAGTTGGAAAAAAGGGCTAAAACGTCAACGGAATTAGAGGCCGCCAGTGGTAGAGAAGTAACTGTACTTGAGGATACAGAGTATAGTGGCCGCGTACCAAACAATACAGCACCAAATCTACGCTAATATACACAGTATCGCCCCAAGCACTCTAAGTCAAACGGAGTCGAATCCAAGTATCGGTACGAAGGCCATGACGACGCTAGAATACTCGTAATCCTTCCAGTATCACGTGAGCAGCGCGTTAGTTGGCTCCAAGTCGCCGGCACTGATCGTGGGAAGGGCGATAAGTCAATTGAATTGTAGATTTTTGTAGATTTGTCTAAGATATATGCTTATATATCCTTATATACTCCTAGATATTCTTATATATTATTCTATATTCTTACTTTTCTATTCATTCCATACCCAAGTGCTGTTGTGCTGTATATAGCCTGATCTAAACCCTTTCCGTACGAGACTACAACCAGGACGCGGGATCGCTTACTGTACCCGTACTGTACCTTCATATTTCTTGGCTCCAATTTCTTATCCGTACACGGAGAGCGAGTCTATTGCCTCTTCCAGACCAGTCCAGAGAGATTCTGCCTTCCTTTTTGTTTCCTTGCGCCTTGCTTGTACAATAATTCCTGCTGCGAGTTGCCACTACGGTCGCTACAAATCGATGCGTTCCTGAACCACTCAACCCATCGTCCTACTGCCGTACGTTCGGCCCTCGAAACACGAAAGCCGCCGCATTCGAGTTGAACCCCTAGAGAAACCATGGCATTTGCCAGCACCTCGCGGGCAATATGGCTCAGCACCTTCGTCATCATCATCTGTCTCTATTTCACCCTTAATTCCGTACGTGCCGCCCCCCCCTTGCCTCCTCGCCTCACCTCACGGCCTCAACCCTCCATGCTGACATTCGGAACCAGGAAACCTTCAATGGCAGCACCACCATCCGCGCCGGGGCCGATACCCAGGCGCCCGTCGTCGAAACCCCTCTCACCACCGAAGAAGCCTCCTGCAAAAAGCTAGGCATGATAAAAGAGGCCTCGTGCCCCGTCCCCGTCCCCGACACCCCCTATTTTAAGGCCTTCGACTCAGCCAAGACGCCCGACGACCAGCGCCCGCTCATCACATACGCATACTACGAAGCTCCGTTCGCGCGCGCCAACCTCAAGTTCTTCGTGGACCACGCGCTGCACGATGCGGCGGATTTCATCTTCATCCTCAACGGCGAGACGGACGCGGACAAGACCATCATCTTCGCGGATCCCGACATCCCAGAGGACCTTCGCGACCTCATCCCCAAGCGCGACAAGAAGAATATCTTTGTTAAGAAGCGGCCCAACACCTGCTTTGATCTGGGCGCGCACAATGAGGTCCTCAATAGCGTGCTTGGGGGCGACGGATGGATCGGCAAGGATGGACCCATTCCCGCGCCCAAGGGCATGGTGAGCGCGGGGGATAACATGCTGTTGAGAAATAAATACAAGCGCTACATTCTTATGAATGCCAGTATCCGTGGCCCATTCGTGCCGCGCTGGAGTACCCAGTGCTGGTCCGACTCCTACCTCAACCGTCTAACCGACAAGATCAAGGTAAGCTCAGCCCCCCCCTTCAATTTTACACCCCGCTAACCCCCCCCCCAGCTCGTCGGCATGTCCTACAACTGCCACAACGGCGAAGGCCACATCCAATCCATGATCTGGGCAACCGACCACACCGGTCTACAGCACATGCTCACCAAAGCCGCAATCGGCGAGTGCTTCGGCGCCATGTCCGAGGCCATGTTGGCGGAAGTGCGCACCACGCAGGTCCTCCGCGACCTGGGCTTCGAGGTCGATACCTTCATGAGCGTGTATCACAGCGAGAACCGCGCGGCCAAGTATGCGCGCATGCGTGCGAAGAAGGCGAAGGGGATTAAGCAGTTTAAGCGTGGGGAGATTGAGTCTGGCGCGGAGGGCGAGCAGGTGGTCAAGCGCGAGACGGAGGAGGAGAAGAAGGCTAAGGAGGCTAAGGCTAAGGAGAATGAGGCTAGGATTAAGAAAGAGAAGGAGGTAGAGGCGATGTTGAAGAAAGACAACGAAGCTGCAGCCGCCGCCGTAGCCGCAACACCAACAACAACCCACATCCCCACCGCCTCCGAAGTCGCCGCCGCCAAAGCCGCGGAAGAAGAGCGCATCCGCCAAGAAGCCGCAGCCAAAGCCGCCGCGGAAGAGAAGGCGCGCATCGAGAAGGAGAAGAACGATAAGCTCCTCCTGATCGAGGATAACGAGATGCCGGGCTACTTCTGGCGCGAGTGCAAGGCCGAGGATTGGTTGGGTCCAGGCAGCTATTTTGGCACGTTCGTGCATCCGTATGAGAATCTGTTTATGAAGAGTCATCGCAAGATTGAGGATACGGTGCTGGATAATTTGACGAAGTGGCATGATGGGTGGGGGTATGAGAGTTATGATGTTTGCTTTTAGGCTGGAAGGGGAAGATGGGGGTGGAAAGGGGAAGTGATTATTGGTACTGTGGGATTGGCGTTTTTGGGGGGAGCGGCATGTGTGTGGTGGTGGCTAAGGAGAGGGAGGATTGTTTCCCTCGCCGTTGGCTGCTGTTTTTGTTGTGTATGATGCATTTAATAGTTCTGTATCTTTTTTAGACGTCGGATATGGCTTGTTGAAGGGGAGGTGGTGGTGGTGGTTGAAAAGGACTGTATTATGAAATATATATCGACTACCTAACTATTGAGTTGGACGAGTCTGTGAATGCACCAGCCCACCACACATCCAGCCCCCCAACTTAGTCCCCCTAACCCTGAGCCGCCTCGGCGTACCCACTTTAGCAACGCTACAGCACAGCACAGTGCAGTACGTCTACTCTAGCGATGGTGAAACGCCCATCTACGCGGCGCGGTGGGGGAAGGAATGAGATATGTACATGTAGTCTCCAGCGCTTCTTGGCTTCTGTCAGAGGGGAGAAGGGTGGATACGAGGGGGAAGGGGGGGAGGGGGGGGGGAGGAGGGTAGGGGGTAACGTGTGGTGCGGTGCGTACGAGTGCAGCGGGAAGGGGTACTTTGGTGCATGTAGGGGACTGATGGGGACGGGATGGTGGTGGCGGCGGCGGCGGCGGCGGCGGCGGCGGTGGTTGTGGTTGTGGTTGTGGTTGTCAAAGGAAGGCGGGTTGGATTGTTATTTGAGGGTTATTATTAGGAAGTGGTGGCGATCAGAGTGCTGTATACAAGGGGGATGGTAATACGAGGTTCCAAAGAGCATTTTTTTCAGCTCCTACGAACAAGGCTGCAAAAATAGTAAAAGCAGCGATAAGGGGGGTAGGGGGCAACAGCAAAAGGGGACACCGACAAGGCTGATCTTCTAGTCGATCGCTAAGGACCACCCGAAAGAAGAAAAAGCGCCACTACTTCCACCAACAGCGACGCTAATGACGGAAGAGGGTGTTTCAGGGCCATATCCGTGTTAGCGTGGGTGTTATTTTGGGGTTTTTTGGGCCAGGGACGGGATTTTATAGATTAAGTCACTGATTATCTTCAAATTTGGGGACCCAAGGGGGGGGGGAGGGATCCCTGGGATTAGGATAGCGCATAGCGCAAAGCGCATAGCGCATAGCGCATAGTGCAACGTAACTGTCCGATTGCTTATGGGGTACTTTATGGATACGCGACTGGTGTACGTGGCTTGCATACGAATTGCGAGTCGAGGGGTTGTACATAGTTCATTCATCCCCCAATTAGAGAAAGTATACATCCCAATCTCCCCAATTAAAATCCCCGATTATTCGACATTTACCCCGTCTCCCCCACTTCCCCCCGTTATTCCCAATCCGGCCCAAAACACCCCCATCCGTCATCCCCCAAATCCTTCCCCCCCAAAAAAATATAATACTGCAGCCTCACTCCCTAAGGCACCCCCGCATCCCCCCCCATCCTTCCTCCCTCCTTCCTAGCCTAAGGAAATCAGTATCCCTGTCCGTCTTGCGTCGCCCATGCACCACCGGTCCAGCGACACTTCACCATAATCCTCGACCTCCTCCTCCTCCTACCTCCTCGACTCGAGACTCGACCTCAATGTCGCCCTAGGTCACTACCATTACCACACCCCGCGATGGACACCTCGCAAACCTCGCCCGCAGGCCCGCGATGGTTGCTCTCCTTCGCCGCCGGTGAGAGATTCGGGGCCGTCAAGCGGCTTCCTACGCTGCTATGGGGACATACGTCGCGGCGCATTCGCGCGCTCGCTGCTATGGTTGTTTTTGTGTGAGTCCTGCCTGTCCCCCCCTGGCCGACTTCCCCAGTCCCCAATCCCATTCAAAAACAACTTGGGAAAAGAAAAATATGTGATAGGCAAAGACAAAAGCTAACTCTCCTGTTCACAGACTCGTAACCCTCACACTCTGGCGCCCCTCCCCCCCCCCCGTCCCCCAAGTCACACTCACCTACCCCCACGACCCCGCCTTCTCCTCCCCCTCCCCAAGCGGCTCCTCCCCCTACAACGCCTCGCGAGTCGGGCTGCTCATCGAAAACCGCCCCAACCCCATTCTCGCCCCCCTCATGCTACATTTCATGACCGTCGTGCCCCCCGAATGGCGATTCCGCTTCATGGGATCGCCCGAGTCCGTGGCGAGTATAAACCAATCCCACGCCATCCGGGAGCAGGTGCGGATCGGGAAATTGGATTTGACGCTCATACCCGAGAATATGACGACGAGTTCCCAGGAGGAGATTTCGGTGTTCTTGACGACGTTGTGGGTGTATGAAACCTTACTGCGACCAGCGGAACATCTACTGTTGTTTCAAACAGATAGCATTCTCTGCGCCAATGCGAGGCAGTCGATCAATGAGTGGCTCGAGTTTGATTGGGTCGGCGCCCCGTGGCATCCCGACGGTAAATGGGGCGGAAACGGCGGACTCTCCCTCCGTCGCGTAGCTCCCATCATCGAGATCCTCAAACACCAAGTTCGCGGCCACGAAGGCGGTCCCGAGGACGTCTGGCTGAGTGAACGGCTTTCCGATCGGCCGGGGGCGAAGATGGCGAATGGCTCCTTATCCCTAACTTTCAGCGGAGAAATGTACACCGGCGGCCCCGCACACGTCCGCCCCTCCGGTCTCCAAATCCCGGAAGAAGACAGGGAAAAACGCCCCGCAGGCGGCGGAATCGACAGCGACGCCACCGCCGCGGAGGGCCAGGATGTAGATTGGTGGCGCGAAGGTTTCTACGAGCCTATGGGCTATCACACGGGTGATAATGGACGTACGCTTCACCCCCAGATCTGGGGGACGGTGGAGATGAGGAGGCATATTTGGGATTATTGCCCGGAGGTGAAGATGATTTTTGAGATGGATGCGGCGGAGTACGTGCCGGGGACGTGTCATGCGAACTGGAGACGGGGCCTGGATACGGAGGGGATGAGTAAGAGGGGGGAGGGGGAGGGGTGGATGGAGGGGATGAGTAGGAGGGGGGTGGGGGAGGAGGGGTTGAAGAGGAGGTGGG